>JAVHNL010000317.1:0-25000 GCA_031216105.1 Dalbergia cultrata | reverse complement strand
GATTCGCCAAATTTGGTAGGAAATTATTGACATCAATCAAACTAAATCAAAACTGGTAAACAAATGAGATATTAATCCATGCACAAAGAGAATACAAAATTTAACTCGGATTCCTTCCACCAACAAAATACGCTTGCGGTGTCCTTAATTTTTAATTAGATCCTAATACCTTCAGAAATGGTTAAATAACTAATTGATTGGAGCAGTGCTAAATAAGTAAATATCACGATTCTATTTTCGTGGAATCCTTACGAACCCACCCACCAGTGTTTGTTTCTTTTTAACTGAACCATTTATAAACAGAAAAGGAAAATTCAACTGATTTTAGAACCAGACCAATCGTGATGTCTTAACCAAAAACTTTCGTGACATTCACCGCTGCCCTATTGATTACATTGAAAATGAACTGCAGTAATTGATAAACTACATTTAGAACAACATTTATTGATCATGACTACTTTTTTAACAAACACTTAAATTGTTATTAAGTATAATTAACAACTAATAACTGTTCAACAAGTTTCAGGGGAAAAAACAAGAAGAGTCTAACATTTTTTTTCATAAGTCTGCCCTGGAAACAGGCAAAAACGTTTTTTTTTTTTCATCCTTTAACGAAAACAACAGCACATAGGACCGAACTCATTGTTTAATAGAAAAAGATTAACACTAATCCCAGATAATAGATGCTTTGGTCCACTATAAGTACTAATCCAAAGACTGAAAAGCGCGTGTAAGAATGGGAACGGAGGAAAACGAAATAAAAACAAGGAAAACAAAGCAACTAGCAACGTGTAGAAAAATCCGCTGGCTATTCAGGCAATTCTCAAGTCAATTACGGATCTTTTTCTTTTATTTATACAGTCACAAGTACAAAAAACCATAGAAAAAACCATATGCTGGTATGCTCTCTTAATTAAAACTTCGTTTATTAGTACCTTTCTTTAATTCACTCTCTCTCCCTCTCTAAGCAACAGAAAACACCAACTAAATTCACTGAACAAAGGCAAAAAGAATCATCACACACCAAAAAAAAAAAAAGAAAAAGAAAAAAAGGAAAAACATACACACCGTACATAGATTGATGTTTGTTTCCTGCAATCTACCTTTGCCATAGCAACCAGTGCGCATTTCACACCCCACACATAGATCCTCCGGCGCACACTCCCACATCCTGCGCGGCCCCGACCCTTCTTACAACCTCAAAACTTGTCTCTTCACTCCAACATCACCCTTTCTCATCATCATCTTCTTCTTCCTCCTACATCTTCCATGGAAACTAACAAGCAACAGAAGAAGAAGAAGTGGTTCATGCCACTGGTCTTCTCTTTAATCTTAACCACCTTGCTTATTTTCCTTTCTATTTTCGTCTCCTCAGATTCAACCTCTTTGCTCTACCTCTACCGTTCACGCCTCAAGACACCAGAGGTACCCCATTTCGTTGAGTCAAAGCTGAGTTTATCTCCTACATCAGCAACAATCACTGTTCCAAGGATCGCTTACTTGATCTCGGGTTCAATGGGTGATGGTGAGAGCTTGAAAAGGACCCTCAAGGCACTTTACCATCCTAGGAACCAGTACGCTGTTCACTTAGACCTTGAAGCACCTGCACACGAAAGATTGGACCTTGCAAACTTCGTGAGGAACGAGCCCTTGTTTGCGGAGGTTGGGAACGTGAGGATGGTGGTGAAGGCTAACTTGGTCACTTATAGGGGGCCTACTATGGTCACGAATACCCTTCACGCTGCAGCCATTTTGCTTAGGGATGGTGGAGACTGGGATTGGTTCATCAATCTTAGTGCTTCAGATTATCCGTTGGTAACCCAAGATGGTAAGGATTTTGTGATGAACTTTCAAAGTTGCAGAGTTTTTTGCTTTTTTTTTTTTTTTTAGATGACCCATTTGATCGGTTGTTTGTTTTCTCTTGTCAAGTTTGTGTCTTGGTGAGTGAAACGATGCTGTGGTTTTTGTTGGTTAGTGTTTACGCTTTTGTGGGAGCTGATTCGGTTTTCTTTTAGCTGGATTGTTTGGTGTGTTTTGAAATGAGGTTCGGGTAGTTGTTGTCTTGGCTGTTTGTGAATTAAGTGTTGATGATTTAAATTGCTGTTTCTTTCTTGTTGGTTTTGGAGTGCATTTTGTTGAGAAGTGGGAACCTGATCTGCTTGTTGTTTCTTAGTTGAGGTTAATTTCCAGCTGTAATTTTGTTGCTAATTTTGGTCCCCAGATAAATGTGAAGACTTTTCTCTTTTGTCCCTTGAAATTGAATTAGTGTGATCTGGTCCCAATCTGTGCTCAAATTGTTCCGTCTTGTTAGTTTGCTCATCAGTTAGTTGTTTTTTTCCGGCAGGCTTTTCTTTTCTCTCTCTTCTTGTAGCCCGGGCTGGTTGGGGGAGGAATATCAGGTTTCTGATTAATTAAACTGCTTGTTATTCCACTAGTTTCTGCATTGATGCTTCGATATGTTTGGAAGTGTAATCACATTTTTCCATGTGTATTGAATAGATACCAATTGATATTCATAAGAGAAACTTTAATTGTGGAGAACTTTGATGGTTTGCTTGTTGGATTTTGCTACTTCATTGAGTCTTTCAATTTACTTAATCTTTTTTATACAACAGATCTGCTACACACACTGTCATCTATTCCGAGACACCTTAACTTCATTGAGCACACCAGTGATATTGGATGGAAGGAGTATGTTGCCTTTCCTTTTACCCCTTCTTTTTGTTTCTTGTTTGTTACATTTCCGTAAAAAGTTACACACACAGTTTTGTGAAATATCAAATGTACTTCTTCTTTACAAGTATAACTTTGCTGTTTCCTATAGGGATCAAAGAGCCAAGCCTGTTATAATTGATCCAGCTCTCTATAGCGTCAATAAATCTGATGTGTTCTGGGTGACAGAGAAAAGAAGTGTGCCCACAGCATATAAGCTGTTTACAGGTGAGAAACCTGGTTTCTAATACCTCTCAATTTCATTCAGTATCTTTTTTTTGTTATTTTCCCCATGCCTGCTTGATTAGCTCTTTCAATTTTTTAGAATGGTATATGAGACATGTCAACTGTAAGTTGTGTGACCCTTGGATATATTGAAGAATTACAACAGACAAAAGAGAAGTATTAAAAAAAAGAAAGAATTTCTCATCGAAGTCAAGCACTCATAATGGGAAGGGAAAAAGAAGAGAGAGCAATGACTGATAGTGTCGTGAATGCAATATATAAATCAAATGGCTAGTGGTTTTGAGTATGATTGCTCAGAATGATAGCACCTTTTCACTTTTGTTCATTCATCTCTCTCTGTCTCTCTGTGGGCTACAATTTTCCACTTTTGTCTTTACCTCAATTTTCCATATGACTTCTGTACTGTCTGGTACGATATATAGCCCTCAGCAAGCCTTTCCTCATGAGCTGTGTATCCATTCCCCGTAAGTCGTTTCATTCATGCATAAGGCATAATTTGCGTATGTTCATGCTGTTGTCCTTTCTCTATCTTTTAAGTTTGGTTGAATATGAAGCCATTTATTTACACCAGTTTGTTGAATCTGTGAGATGCAGCACCTTATCATCATAATATCAAGTTTTTCTTAAAAATCTGTCCATAACTGGAGAAGTTACAATATATGGAGAATTAACTTGAAATAGTTGGTTCTAGGCTCTAGTTCTTTGGTATCTGAGTTTAACTTTGCTACATGATTTTGCTCAGGTTCTGCCTGGATGATGCTTTCTCGCCAATTCGTTGAATACTGTTTATGGGGATGGGATAACTTGCCTAGAATAGTCTTGATGTATTATGCCAACTTCCTATCCTCCCCTGAAGGGTATTTTCACACAGTGATCTGCAATGCTGATGAATTTCGTAACACAACAGTGAACCATGACCTGCATTTCATATCATGGGACAACCCTCCAAAACAACATCCACACTACCTTACAGCTAATAACTACCAGAAAATGGTGGAAAGCAATGCCCCTTTTGCTCGGAAATTTGGCAGGAAAGAACCTGTCTTGGACAAGATCGACACCGAACTATTGGGACGAAATGCTGATGGTTATGTGCCTGGCAGGTGGTTCAGTCAAGCAAATCCAAACACCACCAAACCTTATTCTGGTATAAGAAATATCACTGAACTTAGGCCTGGTCCTGGTGCAGAAAGGCTTAAACGCCTTATCAACGGTTTGTTATCATCGGAAGAGTTTCTGACAAAGCAGTGTTCTTGACACCCAGGTTCTAAACACCTGCTTTACTCATTGCTGTTTTTCCATCACCCAACAGCAACAGGCAAACGATTGCTATATCCAGTTTTCACACGAGGTTGCTTTGAGACAGCAGCAAAGACAAGAAGAAAACAGAACGGAACATAAAGGATTGCTTCTTTACCTTAGACTTATATTTCACACTAATTTTAACACGCCCCCAAAATTTGTAGTCAATATATGTACCAATTGGTTCACATGATTTATTGAATTTTTACTGGATGACAATGACAAGTCATCAATGAAATTGGTGTACACTGTATAATATCTTTGTACCAAACAAAGGGACTCGAAATCAATGACATAATACACGGGTTGGATGTCTGCTAGGCTGGAAGTGCTGCAAGTCCATGAAAGAGACTCACCAAATCCTTCCAGGCACATGCTCAATGATCCCTTTTTCTGGATTGAAGTTATTGCCCTCATGAATTCACGAGTAAAGTAGCAATAATTCATTATTGGTTTTTTCTTCTTGTGGCTAGGCTATTGCAAGTGCATGAATTAACTACACATCCTCAAGCTGTGTTAAGAAGATCACTTAATGTCCTCTCAATGCACCATCATGAGAAATGAATCAAGCAGCTTGCACATTTCTTGTGGGTGTGGCTGCAGGATACTCGAATTGCATTACACGCCTCTATTGTCCTGCAACCAGGTCTCTTTTTCATTCCTGCTTCTCACATCATAAGTTTCAATATGTTTGCCATTACTGTGTTTTCATATGTCTGTTTCGGGTTTAAAATAAGTTGTAATTAGAAGTTTCCCTAGAAACTTTTGACTTTTGAGTGAAAAAAAAAAAAAGAAAGAGATTAGTACTCAAAATTAATGTATTACCAAACATGCATGATGTGTTGTATGTAAGAACATAAGATCCAGAATTTTCATTTTTAGCTGTTTTGTGAAACCAGTCCAGCGATTTCATTGCGTCACCTTTCAAGAGCAACACCATAAATCATAGCATTCTATGCTTGAGGCTCCAGCATCAATGAAAGGAAACAAAACTAAGTCAACGCATCCGCATTTTGCACGCATGCCCTCAAAGTAGTGACCAATATTGACCTTGAGTCATGATTGCATAGCTGAATGTAGCAACAAACCTTGAAAAACAAGCTTTCCTACTTGTGCATGTCACGTCTTTATCTTTGTAAACATAAAAAAGTATATATTCATAATTTTTTGAAAAAAAATTATTGTAATCCATATCAAATTAGCTTTCGTTCAGTCCATATTAATATTTTCTAACTTTTCACGTAAGTGCTTTTAAAAAAAATTGCGTGAGGCAATCTTTTACGAAAGAAAGATCGGCATCACATTTTTTTGGGTGGGAAACCCAACCTTACTATGCATGGGCGGACAAAATCATCACTGCGTTTTTGTGTGCATATATATTCATAGAAATGTCCAACCGATAAAAGAAATGTCTGACCAAAACAAACAAGAAATGTAAAGCTTGGAAAAATAAATGTCAATAAAAAATTTAAACATGTACCGAAAAAATAAATAAATAAACAAATACAATTCTTAAAATAAATTTCTTAATCTCATAGTAATGGACCTAAGACGAGATTTTCCTTTGAAAAAGAGTACAATTTTCTTAAGATTTAATTTTGATACATTTTCAATAAAAAAATTTTATACCATTCTTTAATCATCATTGAAATTATTTTATTCTTATAATATTCATCTTGAATATATTTTAATTTTATTTAATCATCACTAAAAATGGTTAGCTATCATTATAATTACTTTATAAGTCGTACATATAATAGTATATAATATAATTAGTTGATGATGTCAAAAATTTTATTGATATTTATTAAAATTAATCTAGTTTTTATGGACCAAATTAGAATATTCTGTGTCTCAATTTTTTCTTAGAGGAAATGTTGTCCAAAGATTCATAAAAAAAATGGCCAAAATTAAAGTTATCCTTAAAAGTATTACATAGGGTCTTGACAATTTTTTTTTTCCAATGCGACGAAATTTAGGGAGAGGATGATCCTCGTCTCAGAATATTTTTAGTAGAATTTACATTGATTGTTGGGATTATTATCATGAAAGTGAGATTCTCTATTAAAAGAAATTTATTTTTGCGATATATAATGAATTTATTATTTATGCATTGAAAATATAATTTTTTTACACAATCATCTAATTATATATTATCATATTGGTTATGATAGTTGATTCTCTTATTCATTACTTAAAAATCTATTCAAATGAAAAATATTAATTAGATAGCAGTGTAAAACTATTTTTCAATGTCAATATATTAAAAATAATCTCTTAATTTTTATGCATAATCAGTATTAAAAAGTTTTACATAAACATTTAAACATATATTATTGTATGAATTTAATTGTCATATACTAACTGTGTAAAAAAATTTTACACAATCATCCAATTATGTATTGTGATATATCCATGATTGGATGATACATTGTCAACGAATCAAAATTAAACTCTCACTGTATTAATATTTACTCAATCACCCATAATAATAAAGAGTTTAATTTTGATGCACTAAATCGTAAAACACACATTATCATTCAATCAAGTTTATATTTTTATATAATTTTTCTACTACTGAAATTGAAAGATAATCATATTTATTGATACATCATAATAAGATAAGACGGACTACAAAAGTTTTTACACAATGATTTCAATTAAATCCTATAAAAAAAATTCTTGTTAATATGAATATATAATTAAATAAGAATATTTCAAAATTAATACTAATTAGAAGTACGCTTTCGAATCAAAGCTGTGTGTCTTGATGGTTTATCGTTAACTCTTTAATATTCACTTTATGTAATTCATCTTGCAAAACACTCTTACTCACCACTCAGTCCTCAGTCATCGTCATCGTCATCGTCGTCGTCATCTTGAAGATCTCATTCCCAATTCACAGTCACAGATCCAAATCTCCAAAATTCCCCTTTTCAATTCCTCCACAAGAAAACCAAATACCTTGGATCAACTCCACCGTCCTTTTCCATGGCAAATGCCTGGAAAAGAGATAAACCCACCAGACTCCTCTCCCCAAAGTTCCTCTTTTTACTCTTCTCCTCCACCCTCCTCCTCCTCCTCTTCCTCTTCCTCTTCCTCACCCCTCGACCCACAAACCCTAACCCTAACCCTAGCAACTTCCTCGCCCTCAACACCCACCTCTCCTTCAACGCAATCTCCCCATTCGACTGCATCAAATCCCCACAAGCCCACCCCGTAATCGCCAGCATCGTCGAAGGGGTTCGGTACCCGTTCCTCTACTCTCTCTCCGATTTCGGAACCCTACCCGACAAGCCCCACAAGAACATCGCCAGGATCCTCAAAGGTAAGCCCTTTCGGAAACCCGACATCTCGGTGACGGTTCAGGAGGTTCTGGAGAAGGCGAAGAGTGAGGGTATTGGTGGGTTTGTTGTTGATGTGGGTGCCAATGTGGGAATGGCGAGCTTGGCTGCTGCTGCTATGGGGTTCCGGGTTCTGGCATTTGAGCCTGTCTTCGAGAACTTGCAGAAGATCTGTGAAGGGATTTACTTCAACAGGGTGGCGGATTTGGTTACCGTGTTTGAGGCCGCAGCTTCGGATCGGCTTGGTTACATTACCGTTCACAAGGTTGATATTTCTCATTTTTAATGACTTGTTATTTTTGTTTTATTTTGTTTTTTTATGTGATTTTGCTATGCTTGAATTGAATTCTGGTTTTCTATTGTTTATGCTGATTTTAGTAATTGAGGAGCTGTGATGAAGGATTGTGGGTGAAGGCTTTGGTTACTTGGATTATTGGATATAGTAATCTAATCAGCTCAGAAAATATTCATTAAAATAAAGGTTGCACTTTGAAGAGTAAAGTAGGAACTTGCAGAATTGCAGCTGATGATGAAGAAAAATAACTTTTCAGGTTGTTAGGTTAGGGGGTAGAAATGAGGTGAAAAGTTTTATGGATGAGTTCTATATCTAATATTATACATGACGCTCATTTATGAAAAATTTACTCTTATTTTTACTTTCCAAGTTTTTTTTAATAAAGTATTAGTTTTAGATAAGGCTTAGTTGTTGTTGTAATAGTTTTAGATGATGATAAATGGATTTGTGAGTATTGAGAGGCTGAGAGCTAACTTATTTGATTTTCTCTTGTGGTTATTCACTTACACTTTACTCTTTAAAGTGAAAAGTTGAATCAGCTCAAACTTCTCGTACTGTTTGGATATTCAAAATTAATCACTTGCAAAATGTGACGGTGATCTTCATATTTTGATCCTACTTTCAAAATTGACCATGAAACGCCGTTTGTAATTGCAACTAATTGAGATGTTCTCAGAGTTGCTTCTAGCTTTGGTTTTAGATAGCAATTAGTGATATTTCAATTCCACTCTCTCTTGTTTATGTTGAAATTGATTCACTGTGCTGATCGCGACAGCTTTTATTTTACTTGATTTACCAGTTGGTTGGCAGGCTGGACAACAGTGCTGTTTCTGCCACAGGTGCAAAGCTGGCATTTAAGTCCAATGAAGAGGTTGCTTTTCAAGTCAAGACTGTTCCACTTGATGAAGTAATTCCCGAATCAGAGCGGGTGCTTCTGCTCAAAATAGATGTTCAGGGCTGGGAATATCATGTTCTTAAAGGAGCAACAAAGTTGCTCTCAAGAAAGGGAAGCCAAGCCCCTTATCTCATATATGAGGAAGATGAACGCTTGTTACAGGCCAGTAATAGCACTGCTAAAGAGATTCGAGACTTTCTACGTAGCGTGGGTTATAATGATTGCTCCCAGCATGGCACAGATGCACATTGCACCAAGAAGGATTGATCTTGTAAAGGGCCTTCATTTTTGCAGCCCTTCCATGGAAAACCAATTCATTGCTAGTTTCTGTATACTCATATTCCACTTGGCTAACAGGATGTCAGCTAAGTCTTGAGTGGTGAACAATCTGATGAATTTGCTTAGAGATGCTAATCGGAACAAGTTAAGACGGGCAGCAGCTGCACATCTAAAAGCTAGTTTGCCTAATAACTTGATGGTCTGTCATACAAAGGCATCAATCCCTAAAAGGTGGATGGACATGTTCGTGGAGATGCATTACCTCTGCATGATTCTTGGGTAGATTAGTTTCGGTTTTTTTGTACGCGAGCTTTTCATTGTGGTATTCGACAAATGCACATTACATTTCCAATCACATTGAGATCTCTTTATAAAATATATGTGTATCAAATGTAAAAAAGAATTTGTCATATGTGGTGGCCAACATGGTGCAAAAGATACTAGAACTACTGTACATATGTCCTCACAAGACTGCAAAAACACCACCGAATGATTTCTTTAGCTTCATGAAAGAAACACAAGATCTTTATTGCCTTTGCGAAGCAAACAAAATCAATTCCATCTTCAGAAGCCACTTTGAGAAGACCCGAGGATCCAACCACACAGCTCAGTCTTTAGGATTCTTTTGGCCCACTAGTTTTTGAAGGGCCAGCTCTTTCCACCATAACGTCATAAAGCTGCTTCCCATTCTGCTCATCAAAAGAAATCAGCCAGAAACATTAAAGATGAAGAAAATGTTGAATTTAATGCAATCTCTAACTCAAGTGAATATAAATCTAAATATCTCAACAATTTCCTATATTAGTGCCACGTTCTTGCTTCCATGCTGCTTACAAAGATTATAGGGAAGAAATGAATTTGTCCCTCGGGCTTTGTTTGTTTCTCCTTGAAGTAGACTAAGATAGGGAAGTTTGGCCACCAGAACTCCCAATTAATAAATGTTGAGTACCTGCCAGCATATCAAACAGGTACTTTAATGCAACTGCTGTGAAACTCAAGTCAGTGTAAACACTAAATTGGGCTCTTACTTCCAGCGGTTTTTCCCTCCCACGAAGACATTTTCTCCTGATTCCTGGAGCTGATCACCTATCCTTACTTCCTAAACCATAAATTTTGCACCTCATTATGTGAACAGATAAGATAACAAACCAGAGTTCCAAGAGAGGCAAGGAGGGAACAAACCAGAGCCTCATCATCAAAGACGAATCTCACTCTAGTGGCCTGAGGAAATAAAAGACAAAAAATACAAGTCAGCTTGTGAAAAATGGAATGGAAAAAAATAATACATCTTGAAGCAAACAGAGTGAAAAATAAGCAACCAAAGAAAATATTATAGCTTCTTTGAAATAAGTTATTTGCATAATCATCATGCAAGTTTGCGCCTTTCTTTACTACACCACCATCTACTAACAATTACCTGGACCAAAAGAAGCAATCCAAGGAGGCCAACAGGTACTCCAGGCACGAGATTATCTGTATAAGCCAACCCCCCAGCTATACCTGATAGTTAAATTTCAAGTCACAATAATTCTATTCACGACTTTAGTGAATTTGCTCATGTCAGGATTCAGGAATCAGGAATGGTGAAAAGGGAGTACAGAAGACTTCATTTCCTTTAAAATTGTCAAAAGAATTGGTTAATCTTATTCCTCTAGATTTTAATTCACCTATTTCCAAAGAACCGAAAACTAGGGCAACAAAGAGAGTACAGAAGTACTTATTTTTCAGATGAATCAAATCCCTTCCCCTATAAAATTGTAAATTCCCCAATTAAAGGTTCAACAAACTATGCAATTATCGATGGATTATTCAGGACATTGCAATTATTATGCATGCAACTATGCAAGTAGTATGGAGTATGAACAGCTAGTCTGCTACTGACGTAATCTAAAGAACAGTTTAAACAATCAGCTCAAATATGGAGGGCTATGCCATTGCCATGTCAATCTCCCCTGTAATAAGCTTTATCACTTACTTGAAAGCCAAAAATTATGTGCTAAGATGCATACATATAAACTAAAGAGAGGAGGAGTAAGCACCGAGTAGCACAATTGGAATTCGGTAATCTGGATCGGGAACCACTGTTTCTCTGGTCCTCACCTTTCTTCCAAGCTGTCAACAAAGAAATCCGACAGACCACAGCTAGAATTCATGTCATATCAACTACATGGAACACACTCAAAACCAAAAATACCAAATTGCAAACATAAATTGGAAAAACAAAATAAAGCCATTGAAGAGTGAAGTAGTGACCACTGAGTTAATAGCAAGACGGTTTCCATGGCTTCTTCTAGCAATTTGCGTCCTAGAGAAACTTGGAATACACACAACCTGCCCACAAAATGAAGTCCTGAAAGCACTCAAGCACCCAATCTCTTCCCTCCCTGCAACAAACACGTAACTGCAAATATAAAAGCCAACCCCCAAACATCAAACCTTCCCATTTAAGCCTTAGAAAGTATAGTATCAATGAGTCCCTTTTGTTAAAACAAATATGCACACTTTATTGAATAGGGAAACGGAGTTTTGACCAAAACTGACACAGAACAATGAACAAATAGAAGAAAGAAGCCAGATGAAAGTACATGCAATTGAGCTTACTTTGGGTGGGAAGAAAACCGTGTACGGACAACAGAGTGCTGGCCATTTGTTTGTGCTTCCGCAAAACCGATGTACTTGTTTTATGTGGGTGGAGGAGCTAGGAAGAGTGAGAGAGAGTATGAGGGCCGTGAAGGGATGATTTTACGGTTATGCCCACCCTTTTGTGAGGTCACTGCATCATGTCCGAGGGCATTAAAGGAACAAAGTTGTGAATTTCACCCCACGAATTCGAGGCCTTATCTGATCCAACTCGGCATCATTCCTTAAAACTACAGTATTTGAGAAGTGAGAGGAACTTACTCCCTTCAGTTCAGCTCATCGGATTTTCGAAGTATCTGTGGTTGTGAATGGCGCACTCTCTATGTTTCGCTCCTATTTGTTCCTTGAAGTCCTCGAACCGACCAGGTATGTTTAACTCTCTCTCTCTCTCTTTCTCTCTAGGCTTTCTTGTATTTGTTGGTCGTTGCAGTGTCTTAGGTAATTGAATGAGATTTTGTTTGATGTTAAATAGGGGTAGTTACTGGTAATTCGGTTGCGCGAAAGGCTTTTCTGATAAAAGAAGCATGTCAGAATGCTAAAGCTCGAAACTTTCAGTCTTTGGAGGTTAAGGTGAGATTGAATTCAGTATCACGTTTATATAGAGATACTTGATTAGTTCGTTGAAGAGAGATGCCAGTGTAGTCAGTCAGTTCTTTGTTTTCACTTTTAAGTTTGTGTAGTTGAGTTTGAAAATTGGTAACCTTAATCTTTCTGGAGAGTTAAATTTTAACTGGGTAGGGACACTCATAACATTGAGCCATCAATTTCCATCACTTTTAGTGAAAATACATGCGGCCAATCCAGGAATAGTAAATATTAAATAACATTCATTGGGATTTTTGTTATTATCCTTGCTAGTTGCTCCCTAAGAACCAATAAAAGAAGAAACTGAGAAAGGCACATTCTGGAGTCCTGTGCTGGGATACCTAGATTTAAGCTGGCATGGGGACAACAGTTTATGCATGCATCATTTGTGATTTATCATACATGATTTATAGAATGAAAAGTACACTGTAGCCATATCATTTCATGACATTGATTAGTAGTTTGTCTGCAACCATTTGGAAGAAATCAGTGCTAGGGAAGCATCGAAGTTCTGTGAAAGGATTTGGTGTCGAATTTCATCAACTGGTGCTTCAGGACTTGAGTAGATCATTGACTAATTTTATTTTGCTTTAGAAATTTAATGTGGTACATGTAACTTGAACATGCATTAAATGCCATTAGTTTCTGTTCTTGTCTATAGCAATGGAAATTCCTTGAATCACTCTTTGATCTTGATTCAATATAGGCTGCAGAGGATAACAATCAAAGCACAAAAGTAAAGAGCATTGTTTGTACTGATTGTGACGGAAATGGTAAGTGAAAATGTATGTTTTAATTGCCTTGTATAATCTTCTGTAGTTTTCTTATACTTCATTCAAAGAAGGGGTTAAATTAATGAGTACTCTGATGTGATACGATAAAGCAATTGCTAGTTTGGTACAAAAATTTGAAATGGAAAACTTGGGTTAATGGTGCTTTCTTGTCTTGTTGAGAGATTTTATGCCTCTTCCTCAACACCTCAACAATTGTTATGCCAATAGTGTAGGCAATGTCGTTAAGCTCTATTGTCTTGAACCATATTGCTTCCTACTTAAGTATATTTGGTAGTTGCTTAGCCTTCAAATTCTAAGTCTCACTCTTCATGTGATTAGCCAATTTATTAGATTGGAGATACTTTCTCATGCTATCAGTAACCAATTGCTCATGATAGTTCTCTCCTTTGAGTTTATATTCAGATTATCTATAATTCTTGATGATGAACTGCGATATTTTCACAAGGCACACTTCAGTTGAGGCCTACTGCTTTTGCTACATTAGTCATAAACATAACAGATACTGCCAATTTCTTGATGTCTGATGAGCTAGCAGATATTTCTTTTAGTTTGTTTTCCTTACATTGTTACATTAGAAATATCAGCAATTCAGCATTCAACTCACTGGGTTGTTACACTTTTATTCAACTACCAGGTGCAATATTATGTACTCAATGCAAAGGTACTGGAGTTAATTCAGTAGACCACTTCAACGGACAATTTAAAGCTGGTGGATTATGTTGGTTGTGCAGGTACTTTGATAAAAATACCACACTCCTGTCTCCCTCCTTTAATTTAAACCTGTGTAAGCATGTGTGACTGTGCTATCTCTTCCATTGCATTTCTTGTATGTTGTACCAGTGCATGCTTATGTACATCAATTCTATTGATGTAGGCATAAATATCAATTCTGCTACCATATCATGCTTGCTTCATGCAATTCAAGCAATATTGTCATTTGCATGAAATGGTTTAGTTTATGTAGAAGTCAATGATGAGGATCTAGTTGGCTGTGCAGCTGTAGTTGTTGGTATATATGGTCCTCCTCGACTTCTTTTTTTTAGTAGCCGTATGATTTTTTTATCCCCTCTTTATAAAATTGTTAAAAAGTTGGGTGCCGAAAACACCTACAAACATAATATTTAGTGCAAGTCTCAAAATATGAAGACATAAACATAACAGAAAACACCTACAATCTACAAACATAATATCTAGTGCAAGTCTCAAAATATGAAGACATAAACATAACAGACTCATGAAGACTACCCAATGGCAAATCTTGTCTTTGTTTAGCTACAATCGCATCCTATCCAACATATATGTTTCTTGCAGAGGTAAGAAGGACATTTTGTGTGGAACTTGTAATGGGGCTGGCTTTCTTGGTGGATTCATGAGCTCATTTGATGATTAGAAGAATGCCTAGATTGAATTTTTGAAGATTCCTCATAGCTAAAGAAAGAGAGAAAAGGAAGTGGGAATCAGTTTGTTACTCTATTCGGTTTTTTTTTTTTTTTTTTTGTGATGTGTAATCAATGTTGTATTCTGCAGTTGTGGCAATAAGATTTTGTATGAACATGATTGTTCCTTGGTTGATTTCATTCTCGGCAGTTTGGGTTTAATTGGTCTAAGCAATAATGGAAGATGTTCAATTGACAATCACTGTTCACTGGTAAACTTGTAGTTGAGACTAGAAAGCATAATGAAATGACAATCATGCAAGGCTAGCACAGCAATCTCTGCTTGAATTGAAAATTAAATACACATTCCATTTCATAATATAAAGGCTGTTGTTGACTTCTTTCTGTATACATTTCGTACAAGTTTTTGGGTTACGGGGCAATGAACATTCTGAAAATGCTTCAAACCGCCACGTTGTACAATACAATTATTATGACGGCACAACTTCAATAACTCACATGTGCTTTGATTTACTTGGTACATTAGTCCAAGAGTACATAAAGTTTATGATTAAACACACACACTAGTTACACAGATAAAATGACTCCTATTATCAAGACAATATCAAACGGAGAACCTCTCCTGAATACTTGAATGTTCTTTCTGTTTCCGATAGACAATGGCTCTTTTCGTCTTGAGTCCATCCCTGAGAAAAAAGCAAAGGAATTTATCGCCCCAGCTCATAGAAATTGGGAGAGTTCAAGAAACTTACTTCAGAAACTTTGTTCAACGTGTCCCTCACGTTCTGTAACAACTGGGACAGCTCACCATCCCATTTATAAAACTCCAACTCCTTCTTGTTAAGTATCTTTTCAGATACCTGCAACAGTGAAGATTAAGGTGCAAGATGATCTTGAGTATAAAACGGGTAATCTAGCACTCTTTATCAGTTTTTTACGCCAGATGGTGATATTGAAAATGGCTTAAAAGAAGGTCTAGAACGTAGTAAAGCACTGAAGTATTGTGAAAAGGATATACCCTATTGGACTAAAGTTACCTTTTTCCCAATCATCCGCCCACCGGCTGAATGGGCAAAGTAGATGTTATAATAGTGGCAAATAAAGGCTTGCTGGTCATTCTCTGATAACTCCTTGAGATATTGTGCATAGGTAAGACCTGGGGAGGAAGGTGCAGGAATGGAATGACCTTCCTCCCTGAACCACTCCAAATCTTTTGCCAAACATGCAGACCTTTCCAATCCTGTATTTCTGAATTCAGCATCTATACAAGGAAATGAAGGAATCTAAGAGCTTCAGGATTAGTTGAGAAAATATAATATGCAAGAGAATAGAGTACAACTAGTATCGACAATAGCAACAATCCTTCATAATGGAAACTGAGTGAATGAAACAAGCAAGACCAAGACCAAAAATATCAGCAAGCTCGAAGATAAATGGCTAGGAAGAATTTCTACTGCTTTTGCAATTATTTGCCCAATAAATTAGAACCTCTAAAAGATGCATCGAGAGTTTCTTCCAATAAGAAACAAGACAGTGTTATCTTTTCTCTTTTAAAAAGTAAAACCGATTGCAAAAGAAATTTACTGCAGGCATACTAAATTACTAATTAGGTTTTTATCAATAGCAGACCATCAGATTGCAAATGAAAATTAAAGAAAAAGAGGCCTTCCCCATATAATAATCATTGTAACAGAAACTCATAGTGAAAACTGACATGAAGGGTGAAAAGCGTCTTGGACGATCTTCTCAAGTGTTTCATGAACAAACTTGCTATCCACAAGGAACCTAAGGTAGCCATCAATGGTTGGCTCCCACTTGGTCACTGATCGCTCCTCAGGCTCCTTAGCTTGCTTCTTCCCGTGCTTAGACTGCTCTCTGGTATGCATCTTCATGGCCACAGACCTCATCTCCTCCACAAACTTCTTGTGGGTTGCAGAAGCAGAAACAACCTTAAGGGACATCCTTAAAATTATATATCCTCTCAAGTTCTGGGAATGTTGGGGTTGGGGGAGGTGATGTTATATGGTGAATGATCTGATAATACTATATATATATAGTGATAAAGAAGGAGAAGATGAAGTTCCAATAAAAGGATGAGTGCAGGGAATGGAAGGTTGCGCAAGTAACAGGTAAATGATCAACAAACGCACGTAGATGAGTAGGACAGACACTGAATATATATATATAAAAAACTGCGTGCCGTTGAAATAGTGATGACTGATGAATGTGTGCAACAAACAATGACAACCAAACTCAACTGTTTATAATTAAAAGTCTTAGTTACTGCTTCTGTTGGGCACCTACGGTACGAAATTTTTACTCATCTTTATCGTGTTTTCGTATTATGCTTGGCAGTATGAAATTTTTTGCTATGTAGGAAATGTTTTTGTTTATGATTGGAGGAATATTTTATATTTTCAAACTTTTCAGCCACCTTTACCGTGTTTTACATTCTCTCTTCTTCTTGAGTTTTTATCCACATTTACTTTCCGTGTGCTTTTCATCTTGTACTAGGTAGGTATCACTGATGCTTTGAAAAACTCTATTTGACATGAAAAAAATTAGAGCTACGCCCACAGTATTGAAGTTGCGACATTGCAGCACGGAGTAAATTTTACTCTGTGACTTTTTTTAAAATCAAAATTATAGTGTTATTTAATAATGTATTATCACATCAATAAATATAATTAATAATCACATTTACTAGTTAAAAAATCATGCAAATGTAATGGTTTAATTTGATAACAACATAAAAATTATACCTTTTTTTAAAAACTTAAACTATAACAAATATTCTTAGTCGCTGTAATTTATTTTTATTAGAAATTAGACCATGATTTTTAATTCTAAATAATTGGTAAAAAATTGTTCTAGTTTATTATAATTTTGGAAAATTCCTAATTTTTTTTTCATATTATTAATTAATTAGATGTTATTTTTATAACTTTTTAAAAGATTATTATAAAAATGAAAATTTTTAATAATATTATACAGGGTCCAAAGAAAATTATTAAAACACAATTATTGTGATTAATACATTCAGTTTAATTGGTTTTGTATTTTAAATAATTTATAGTTGATTTCTTTTAATAGAACATATAGTAAAATGATCACTATTAATACAAGGTTATGTCAAATAGAGTTTCAACACTTTAACATTGGAGCTTCTGGACCATTAGATTTTGTTATCATTATTTAATTACAAAATTTAGGATTCATCAAACCAGTAATCTAAGGACACTGATCAATTATATTTTATCAAGCTGCTTAATACAAAGTTACATACCAATCATGCTGCTGGTTGGTTGGAAGGGCAAAGAAGATTGTGCTTTCTCGGTTTCCTATTTCCCTCTGTTCAAGCAACAGAGGTGGACGCTGCTTTCCCTCCTATGTTAGCATTCGATTGAAGGGACAGCCTACTTGTTCCATGTTTTGGTATGATTAATTATTGCCGCAATAACTTCTTTTTTTAACTTCTTTTTTTTTTATTCCTTGATGACGTTTGTTACTTTGTTTGATAGGCAATCTTTATAGTGCAATTGATTTTTATACGAAGGTACAATTCTTAAGTTTACTAATTGTTTATTATTTTACAGCTTCAACCTTTTTGTTTTTCACTTTCCAACAACTAATATTTAAAGTCATTCTTTATCAAAAAATATTTAATGCCATTCAGACTCAAATGTGCGTTAAATATTTTTATAAGTTCGAGTAATTTAAATTCGTATGTGTTGTCATTTTAAGGGACCGAAATTGTTTGTCTCTTTAATTAATTAACGGATTCGTATAAAACACTCCACGATCGAGTCAATATACTGCATCAAGAGATTTATCATACCTAAAGGCCTTATTTAATATAATAAATATTGAATTACGCCACATAAAAATATTGAATTATGATGTCAAGATGTTAGGGATTCGTTCTGGATCAAGTAAAATGATATCAAAGATATAATTGATCCATTTAATGTAATTGTTTATGATTATAGTCATACAAAATAATTGCACGGTCGGTATATGATAATTAGATTTATTTCTTATTCGAATGATTAGTACCCGTCTCTAAATCAAGTTTTCAAGTCATATTAATGCTTGCAGAAAGCAATTGCCTCGTTTAAACTAAATCAATTTAAAAGAAAAAAAAACAGTCATGATATAAGTTGGAATATATTGATTTCAGCATAAAAATATAAACACAAATATTTTAGGATTTGTTTTTAATATATTAACAGTGTAAAAAAAAAATTTATTCAGTCATTTAATCATGTAATGTCACACTGACTATAATGAGAAATTTAATTGAATGATAGTAGAAAATGCGTTAAAATTAAACTCAATACTTTAAGTCTTTAACTAGGGGCCAATTAGTAGAATTCTTCTAATACTTAAACTTATAAATTCAATTTATGATATTTATATTTAATTTTCTTTGCATGAATTTGTCAACAATAATCGTATACATGATTTTAAATCGAGTGGTTAGACGAGCTAATTATTATGCTGTTCAAACAGTCGAAGCACATTGATTACTCTTAATTTTCCCAACAACACCAAACAAGTCGCTTTGGCCGAGTGGTTAAGGCGTGTGCCTGCTAAGTACATGGGGTTTCCCCGCGAGAGTTCGAATCTCTCAGGCGACGATTGAACCACTTTTTTCTTTGGCAATCAACGCCCATTAACAATAGACCATTTTAAGTTTATTTTATTTTTCAGACATGATGATTGGTTCATCAATTATTATCTGAACATTTGTCATTTACAGAACTCCATTACTCATGCACCCAAACCACAAAACCAACCATTATCAATTAAATTTGGAGCATACTTTTCTGATCTCTCCTTCAGTACCAGTCTTCACCTCAATGCTACTCAATTTGATCATGGCCTTTGGAAACTCAAATTCAAACCTTAACCCCAGTAACCCTCTGAAGTTCCCAGCATAATTCTCCACCACACGTTGCGTATTAGAATCTTGCAATAGCCTCTGGTCTGATTCTAGAACCCCATTACCATCACGTACATTCTTGAAGAAACTAACATCAAATTTGGCTGGACTATCTTTGTCCAAGGCCACCCTTCTCAACCCATCTCCATTTTTGGGACACTCAGCTTGAAGTTGTGCTAAGAAAGTTGGGTTTATAGTGGGATCAGCATTGCCAGTGGTGGTGAAATTGTACAAGCGGTAACTGAAGAACCTGCAATCTGTCTGGCCTATGGTATGTGCGCCTGCAGACATACACACAACTGACAGAAGTAAGAAATACATGTAAAATAATTGGACATCATATGTGCTAGTAGCATAAATATGTATGAGTTATACGTTATGAGATTAACTTTGATTCTCATTGATAGTGTCATCCAATCATATTTGATGATAGGACAATATATAATTGGATAATAGTATAAAAAAATTTTACATTATCGGTACATGAAAATTAAATTCATATATTTTATATATTAAATATTTTGTGATAGAGATAGAAAGTATACCAACTAAGGTTACAAGGTCATGATCATCCAGACCTTTGGCAGCAAACTTTTGCTTCTGGACAGAAACTGGGTCAAGTGGAGAAGGCAAGTTTGAGGCTTGAGTTGATGAAGAAATCCTCCCATCTCTTCTTCCTGTGGGTACTAGCCAACTTGGCCCATCACTCTGACATTTTCTCAAGTGTTAATTTTATCCATTCCTTCATAAGGAATATGTCTCTATGCTAGTGTAGTGTGTGTTTCAATAAGTATTAGAGTTATTAAGAGAATATTTTAATACCAAACTGACGGCATCACGGGCTGCCAGTGCTAGTATGTCAGCACACGAGACAACTCCAGGGCATATGGCCTCTATCTGTGATTTTGCATCATCAATCACTTCAAAACCTCTTAGACCGAGGTTCGGCAATGCATTCCTCTCAGCAGAAGAGTCTGTAATCAAAATTGAACCATCGCAGCCCTGTGGGAGATATTTCCAATGACATGTTAACATCAGTTTATGGTAAAAACAAAGATTGTAGGAACAAATATTTATTTGATAAGTGTGTGAATGATTAAGGTGGAGGGAGCATGGTAACCTGTACAAAGCAATCATGGAAATGAAGCCTGAGGAGGCCAGGAGCAACGGTAGGATCTTTGTTGAAGTAGGATTCAACAGTGGACCGTACCATGGCCTCAGCACTTGGGCATGAAGTAGAATAAAACCCAGTTTTCAGTTGGGCTTGTACTGCCGAAGTCAACATTAAAATAATTAGGGACCCCAACATGGCATCCATTTTGGACCAACAATGCAAGGAGAAACTAGTATCTTGGCAACTTCAAACTTGGTATTTGATGGTTCCTTTTCTCTCCCTCACTTACTTGCAGCATTTGTAGCACTGATTGTCACTTATATAAGGGTTTGGATCGTGGGAAAAGTGGATCTTCCGAGATATGATTAATCTATTCTTAGTTACTTTATTCGGCCAATTAATAAGGTTTTGGCCTATTAGTCAATGGCATTTTGATAAAGTGGAGAAATTAAAAGATGGTTTCCCATTTAAAGTTTTCTGAAGCTCATATTATATTAGAGAATCGAAGTTGGGTTTCACAGTTTGGATTGCATAGTGGATTCTATCACTCTCATCTTTGATGCCTCTCTGCATTATTTTTTTGATTGATGCCTCTGCTTTATTCCTCTACGCGTTTCTGCTTTATCAGTCTCTTGTTTTTGCCCTGTAATGCTCATCTTTTTTGCTTTAGTTGTTCACTTGTTTTCATTTTGTTCACATTAGCTTTGATTCATGTATCTGGATTAAAATTCTTGGGGATCGCTTTTGTTCATGCGTCGTAAATACAGTACCAAATTAAAGTTGATTAGCAAGCAATACACGTAAAAAGGGGTTGAAAACTAGTATCTTAGTAAAAAATTTGAGCATCTGTTCATGTTATTCGTACATCATTTATGCATTTTCCTCACCCCCTTCTTAAGAGCAATGCTCAATGATTCCAAAAGCTACAGTACGAAAAACGATTAAGGAGAAAATCACCAATCACATTTTTTTATAACTAATCAAGATAAATGGGAAGTCTGAATCCAAGGACATAGATTCTTCGTCAAAAGATTCTCACGTGTTAGTTTTTTTCTGCGAATTCAAATATTGCCAAGTAATAAAATTGCTACGAGTGCATGACAATCACTTTTTTTAACCCTAAAAAAAAAAAATAGTGTACGTTGCTAATCTTATTAGTGTATGTATTATCTATCCTATTTAAGGGAGTCACCCTTTGTTGTCTATTACAACTCTTTTTTTTCCTTCATGGCTTTTATTTTGATATTTCTAAAATACACATTAAAACTCGCTTTAAACTTTGGACTGTTATCACTCTCATATCCTAAATTTATAATCATACTAACTAACGTTAGAAATGCAAATTAACAATGACTGAGAGCGAAGGATTTGTTATTCACTGTATTATCGATGAAGAGCCTCGTGCGAGGTATGCTAATATAAATTTGTGCGAATAATAACTATAAATTTGACTATTCCCTACACCCCGTCAAATGGCGTTGATAGTTGGTTTTCGTTTTTTGTTTTGGGCCTAGTGCTCTGAAATGTACCCCAAAAAAAATCATGTACAGTCTGGAGCCCAATATGCCATCCATTTTGTGCCAGCAACCCATCTCTCTCTGATCTCAAGCCATTATCCTCTTTGGACCACTCTTCTATTCGTCCGTGGTTCCTTTCAGCTGGAAGATTCTTCCCACTCCTACCCTGTATTTTTCTGATCTCATTACTAGTGCAAATTGCTGGATTTATCCGTTCATAGCTAGGGACTTGCCTTCTCTATTTGCATTTCAAATAGTTATCTACTACGTTGCATGTTTTGTGGGACAGTGGACGAGCTTATTATTTGGACGTGCTTATTCAACTATTCGAACTTTCATTTTATGTTGTCGTATACGTTACTTCTCTTTTGTATCAGCATATTGTTGAAGAGCTACAAAATGGATAATAATGTCATCAAGGAACTAACTTTGAAAGACTTGATTTTCATCGTCAACTTCTGAAATCAACACCACTTTCAAGATTACCAATGGAAGAGGTTCCTCTGCCAAGTGCTCCATACACGGGCCGTCTGGACTGGGAGAAGGTGGAGAATTTTCCAGGCACAAAGTCACAAACCATGTGGAGTACAGAAATAGAAATTCCTTTACACGTTTCAGAATATTTAACACTGGGTCAAAATTCATGAACCAAACTACATTAGTTTACCCTTCCAATCCGAATATCACTGACTCTTTAGTCATTCATTCGCGTCAACACTGACCATTAAATTGCTAGAATAATGGAATGGAAGCCATTTGTGTCATGATAAAAATTCATAAATATAAGATACAGAAGACCAAATACTAATCAAACGAAAGGCCTCCCAAAAAAATTTAATAATGTAAGACTTGAAAACGAAAAAGGTATCATTCCGCCAACCCAAGTTGCACTCCTTGAAGTATTATTTATTTTATTTTCAAAACAAAATGGTTTTCTTCCTCATGGCCAAAAAAAAAGCAATTGTTTCTTCGTCAGACCAACCCAAAAAAAAAAAAAAAGAACAAGAAACAATTGTTTCTTCCTTGTGTTTTTTGTTCTAACCGTGAGCAATTGTTAATTTCTGATCATTCGAATTGAAGCTTCAGACAAGACCAAACTCTCAGTTGATAAAACATGAACTAACAAAAGTTTAAAAAAAGAAAGAAAAAAAAAAACCATATGAATTCACAAGGGAAAGCAAAATGTACTGATTTTCTTTGCTTGTTGCATTTTTCTTCCCATGTTACTGCTGAGAGACGAGCTCGACTATTGAAAGGAATACAATAATAAGTAACATAAACAAATAAACTTTCACACATAGGACTTCTGCAGTTCTGCTATTAAAACAGCAACTATTCTTTGGCTTACTACCTTGTTACATATGAACAATACTCGGGAGACAAACTTAATAATTGAAAGGATTACAAACTTAGTAAACAGAAGTACAGAACACAAACAAATAACTGGAAACCACATGAACGCTGCGACATTTTCCTCACTGAGAGGTTGGACAAGGAGGAGCGGCTACTTCTGTAATCCCTTCTAACATCAACACAACACTCTTCATCGATGGCCGAAGAACAGGTTCATCTTGGATACACCAAAGTGCCACCTTTACCATATTTTCCAGGATATTTTTATCCACTATTTCCCAATGAACAAGCTTATGCAACTCTCTAGCAACAAAGCATTTATATGCCCAACCGGAGAGAAGAATCTCCTCTGGTTGTGAGATGTTAACTTCTATGTTTCTCCTGCAACATACAATTTCCAGTAGCACTATTCCATAGCTATAAACATCAGCCTTCACGGTTATTGGGGTGTTCTTTTGCCATTCTGGAGCCAAGTACCCCCTTGTTCCTCTAACACCTGTGAATGTTCTTGTTTGATCTGGCATTAGGAGTTTTGCTAGTCCGAAATCAGATATTTTAGCAGTCCAAAACTCATCCATTAAAATGTTTTGAGGCTTTATGTCACAATGAATAATCGGTGCTTCACACTCTTCATGGAGATACAGTATTCCTCTTGCAATGTCTAGTGCTATTCTTGTTCTTTCTTCCCAATCTGGACTTGTGACATCCCCAAACAGAAGATTTCCAAGGGAACCATTGCTCATGTACTCATAAACCAAAAGCCTCTTAGGACCATCAGCACAAAAGCCCAGCAAGCGAACTAGGTTCCTATGGTGTGTTTTTCCTATGGCCCGCATTTCTGCTTGAAACTCCCTTTCTCCTTCTTCAACTAACTTCTCCAGTCTCTTCACCGCAATCAATCTTCTGCTTCTACCTTTGTACAAAACCCCTTTATACACTGCTCCAAAAGAACCCTTGCCCAATTCGTCTTTGAAACCATTTGTTGCCTTTTTGAGCTCATTATATGAAAATCTCCTCAAAGCCACCTCTTCGTTAAGGCCCAAGTCTCCAATCTCCAACAGCCTTTTGTACCTTAATACTCGAATCTTGTAAATAAAATGGCAAGAGATTCCAATAGTCAAGCATAAAAGCAAAGTACAACTCGATATAACAAAAATAATCTGCACAATCGATTTGTTGTTAGTATTCTTGATTGGAGGTGGTTGTGGTTGGTCAACCTCAGGCACAAGAGGCTTATGAAGGGTTTCATTCAACTTCAAGTTTCCCACCTTTAAGAATGCCAAGGATGAATCAACGCTTTGCACAGTTCTGCTAACATATCTCAAAGGGGGCTCTTGCATCATGCAGAGACTCTTTTGATAAAGGGCAGCCCAACAGTTGCAATCTGCCAAGCAAGCAACTGAGCATTCTTCTTCCTGTGACATTTGGACCTGGAAATAAGGAGTATCACCCCACACCAAATTCCGCATAGGGACCATATTATATGAAGTTGAATAGTCTCTCTCGTCACACTTGGCTTCTGAAAAGTTCCTTTGGCAGCCAAGAGTCTTTTGATTCAAATCAATGAAGTCAAATCCTGGAA
>JAVHNL010000316.1:0-25000 GCA_031216105.1 Dalbergia cultrata | reverse complement strand
GGCTCTAGGTGATACTCCATCGTACTTGTTCACTCATACATTGGAATCCCCTTTCTTTGGAGTACTTTACTTATTCTGAATGTAAAATCTTTGGTTTCTTAATTTGATGGGGATTTAGGTAGAATTCACAGGACCTAGAATACTGATATTAGTATTATTGGGGGAGTATGGAGTAACATATTGAGAATATGTTGTAGTTAATGGAGTTTTCAGTGTTTTGGGGTTAATTGGGGGGTTTTATGCAATTCAGGGTTTAGTTTTTCCTATTTATAGGATGCTTCAGTCTCTAATATTTGATGACACTTAGACTTGAATATTCAATTGAAATTGCCTGTAAAATTCTGTTCTCCCTGCTCTTCTACCTTTTGTATCCATCAATTAATCCTTCATTTTCTGTGTTTCACTTGCCTGACCTATAACACTTGTTTTTATGGCCTTTTGTATCAGATGATATTAAGTATTTTATCTCAGATCACATCTTTTGTGTTCCTAAAATTTGACAATGAATCAAGGATAAATACTTTCCTCTAAATTGGCATTGCAGTTGAGTGCTCATGCATTCTTGGTAAAGGGAGCCATTATTGGACTCATATCTAGTGTTTGCTCCAAATGCTTTCTTCATATTTGCATATTGAACTTGGATAACAGAAGCCAATTTCCTGTATTCAGGCTTGATGTCTGGAATTCACCTTTTTTTTCAAACAAAAAAAGGATAATTCATGTCCCTATTTTTTAGAGTGTTCTTTTTATTGTTGGTGAAGGTTAAATTTAATGTCTGTAGTATAGGTGCTACATATGTTGGTTGATGCTGTGTTTTTTCATCTGGATATTTATAATGCTTGCTATCTATCTCTATGTAGCTTAGATCATTAGCTCTTCCATTTACGGTATTGGAATGGACTCTTCCAACAGTTCCACGTCCTGCCCAAAATGCAGCTTCAAGGGATTCATCTCTATCTTCCAAGGAGCAAACATCTGGGGCATCAGATGAAGGATCGAACGTGTCAAAGATTTCCTCATCAGATTCAAGTGGGTTGTTTGCTTGAATTGCTTAGATACTTTCAGAATAGATGCTAGTCTAGAATAAGTGGTTCCTTTCCTTTTTGTGTAAGATTAAGATTGGCTCATGACTAAAGTAAATTTCTCTTGTCAGAGGGTTCAAGCACAGATGGACCTCAAGATGACACTTCTGAGAGTTTTGCATTTGCTCTAGTGAATGGGGCACTTGGAGTCTTTGAAGTACAGGGCAGAAGAATTCGAGATTTCAGGTGTTAACTCTTTTTCTATTGAGAAAAAGGTGCTGCACTGCAATTGTGTTGTTTATATATGTTTGGTTGAATTTGTGTTGACTGTTGATCATTATTTAATCCTTGTCAAGGCATATATAATTTATCTTGTACATTCATTGTTTTCTGCAGTTATTTATGGTTAATGTCTATTCTTTAATATATTGATTTGCCTTTCTTTGATTATACACTACATCACCCATGCAGTTCTCCCTTTTTGTTTGTTTTTATCTGATTAAGTTAGCATTGTCCACAGACCAAAATGGCCTTCTTCTTCCTTTGTATCATCAGATGGATTGATTACTGCAATGGCCTATCGCTTGCCTCATGTGGTATACATCATTACTTTGGAATTGTTTCAATATATACAGATAACCTGAATTTATTCTAAATTGAATGATGATTTTGACTAAATTAGTTTTTCAGGTCATGGGAGACAGAGTGGGGAACATAAGATGGTGGGATGTGACCACTGGAAATTCTTCTTCATTCAACACTCACAGAGAAGGAATCCGGCGCATCAAATTCTCCCCTTTTGTATCAGGGGACCATAGCCGGGGTCGTATTGCTGTTTTATTTTATGATAATACCTTTTCTGTATTTGATTTGGTAAGACAGGAATTTACTTTTTCTGGATTTGGGTGCTGTTTAATTGTTATGATAATTGTTATTTGTTTCGTACAGCTTATCATAAACATTTTCATAACTTTGATTAATTCATATTGAACATTGGTCTTTAGTGGGGATTAATTGAAGACCGAGAAATGGGATATTGTTACATAAACAAATAAGTTTTCCAGTTCTCATTTTTCACATATCTTCTATAGCTATTTGCTATTTGGAACACAAAAGGAAAACGGGAAATAACCATATATTTTTCTATATGCTGAGAACACTTGTAGTTTTTTATCATAAATCTGAACATGTATTTTTTTTTTTTGGCAGGATTCGCCAGATCCCCTAGCCAATTCACTTTTGCAACCTCAATTTCCTGGAACCCTTGTGTTGGAACTTGATTGGTTGCCCTTGAGAACTGATAAAAATGATCCACTGGTACTGTGCATTGCAGGAGCAGATAGTAGCTTTCGCCTTGTTGAAATTAATGCGTGAGTGCCACATGAGTTACCATTGGGTCTAGTCATGAGCTTCTTCCCTCCTTGGTATTATTTTTATGATAGAATTGGTGGTCTGGATGGTTTTTTCATGGCTTGGACTAAAAGGGATGGGGGGAAAGGTTTTTAGGATGGATGGCATTGAAATTATTGGCTTCGAAGTTCAAATAGCATGGCATGTCACTCAAGTGTAGTTGCATTATCTCCTCTCCTTCCTTATGCTTCTGTCAAATATATCAAGGACACAGAAGTGTGGGGGAGGCCAGAAGGAGGGAGGATAGAATCTTTGTTGGACGTACAATTGAAAGATGAAAAGATATTAGAAAATCTGAACCATCATGCATCTCAATTTGTGTGTGCGTGTATTTGTGTTCTTTCAGCCCAGTGTGGCATCATTGATAATTCATTATGCCTCAACTTCTTCCCTTCATTTGGTTTGAGGGAAGTAGGAAGGAAAGAAAATGAGGGGCAGAGGGAATTTTCTCCTTTTTTTTAATGGAAAAGTGGGAGAGAGAAAATAAGTGGTGGGACTCACCCTAAAAAATTTCTGATGAAATAGGGAATGATTGATATGTTTATTGACAAATTTAACCTATAGTTTTTCCCTTTATCATAAACGGCAATATCTATAAAAGTTGTGTATACATAATTGCATTTTCTTTCATCTTCATTTTCTTCTCCTCTTGTTTTTTTCCCCTCATTTTCTTTCCTTTCATTTTCTCTTCTTATGTAATATGCTGTTATAGTGTCCTCTTAAAGGTGAATGAATCATCAAGTGCTTGATATGACACATAGCTAATAACAATTTTCCCAATGAAATGACTTATGAATGACATGCTCTCCTTTTCCTGCAGAAATGATAAACGATTTGGTTATGCCCCCCAGATTAGAAATAGAAAAGAGAGATTCCGGTCAATGCCCATGTGTTGTCCCATACTACTTCCTACGCCACATGCCCTGGTAGTAAGCCTGCATTAATCTGCCTATTTTACTGAAATAGCTGAATATTATTGTTTCTTGTTGTCATATACTTCCAAAGGTCTATAATCTACTGCTGCATTTTATTGATAAAAGGTATAGTTGACAGCAGATTTGGTATAAGAAGCAACATGAAAATCTAGTGAATGAAACGGAAATAATTTCTAAGGATAAGTCAGTTTAAGATTTCTCGTGAGAATAGGATGTCTAGTTTCATTTAATCTTTGACAAGCTTTCTTACTGGTAAAAAAAAATTGAACTAAATTGAATAAGTCTCATTCATTTGTTGTAGATAACAATTTTATGCTTCATTCTTTAGTCCAGGTTGGACCATAATCCACTATTAGTGTAGGTCTGTATGATTCATTTTAATCAGGTTTATCTTTTTCTTTTTTCCTTTCTTCCTTTCTTCAAATGCTTGTCAACTTTTACTAATCTTGTATAAATTATGATTATATCAGTTCCTTGTTATTTATTTATTTTATTGCTTAACTAAAAATTTGCAAATGTTGCTGCAGGCATTGCGCATGATCTTGCAATTTGGTGTTAAGCCGTCTTGGTTTAACACCTGTAGTACAACAATAAAAAAGAGGCCCCACTTAATTCCAGGGACTCCTTTACTTACAGGGGATCTTCGCACATACATGATAAGCATACCACCTGTTGGGGACTCTGCGGTACCAGAGATGCTCTTAAAAGTATTGGAACCACATCGAAAAGGAGGTCTATATATCTTTCTTGTGCTGAGTTTGTGATTATGAAAATTCTTTATTTGAGAATTTATTATACTTCTGGCATTTAACTTTAACAATATGTCATTTTGTAAGGTTGCATACTTGATGATGAGAGAGCCAAGCTGTATGCTAGTATTGTGGATAAAGGTTGTGCCGCGAGGTTTGCTTTCACAGCTACAATATTTGGTGAATTCTCTGAAGCTCTGTTTTGGCTACAGCTGCCTCAAGCACTTAAACATTTGATGAATAAGTTATTGAGAAAGCCTCCACCTAAAGGGCCCACAGCAGAATCTATCTCCGAGGTTGATGAGACGTCTCTACTGTCTAGGATATCATCAAAAGGAAAACCAACAGAAGAAACGGGGGTGAGATGTGATAATAGTTTCCTTGAGGTTCTATCACGTGTCATACCTTATAGTGCCCCACATTCTGATTGTTGTTTAAAGAGCTTTATTTTAACATTGAGACATTGGGTGTCAAATTCTTTTACGTGACTTCAACAATTTGGTTGACAGAGTCAAGGTCAACTAAGGATGATGGCTTTTGACCAAGAAGAGTTGTGGAGAAGTGCAAGCGAACGTATTTCTTGGCATGAAAATTTAGAAGGTGAAGAGGCTATACAGAAACGTATACATGAGTAAGTGAATATATCATTTCTTTTATCATAATATTGTTATGGCTTAGTTTAACTTCTTTAGTTCAGAAGGTATTTCACTTAATGTCCTTGTGTCAGACTCGGTAGTTTTAGTTATGTGCCATTTGAAATCATAATTGTGCTAGACATTGTATCGAGGTCTCACTCATCCCATAGTGGGATTCACTGAAATAGCACATATTTAGTTGTTTGTGATTATAAATGACCTCAACCTTTTTTGTCTTTGCTATTTCACTGAAGTGCTGTTGTGACAGCCGACAATCCTCTTGCTCAATTGAAAGACTTGGATGTGATGGTGATTTGATACTCCACCAGCCATCAGGCCTCCAATCCCCCTCCCCTAAAATATATGTTTGCACCTCACTTATTCCCAAAAAAATAAGTTGCTGTCAATACCCAAACTGAAGTTTCTATTTCTTTACTATTTTGAGCAGGATTATTACTCTTCTTAATATATGCTCACTTGGCAATTCCTTGAATTTGCTGCTATCAGGCTTGTGTCAGTTGGAAACCTAGAAGCTGCTGTTAGCTTATTGCTTTCTACTCCCCCAGAGAGCTCTTACTTCTATGTCAATGCTCTGCGTGCAGTTGCTCTCTCTTCTGCTGTTTCAAGGTCTCTTCATGAACTTGCAGTGAAGGTGAGTATAACTAGCACACACATATTTAGGTATTAAGGTACAAATTCTGGTTTGTATATAAGAATATAGTTCATGTATTCAGTAATTTATAATATCTGGTCTATCTATTAGGTTGTTGCAGCAAACATGGTGAGGGCTGACAGATCACTATCTGGCACTCATCTTCTCTGTGCAGTTGGACGATATCAAGAAGCATGTTCTCAGGTGAAGCTGCACTTTTAATACAATTCCTGTATACTCTCAATGCTTCCTTAAATTCATTATTATTGAGCCAAATAAATTGAAACAGATGCACACAACTTCTAAGGTATTTTACCTAGTTACATTTATAAAGTTGTAAAAAATAGCTTGGTTGCTTGATGGTTTGGTGCAATGCTGATTATTTATTCAGCCTGCACAGTAAAATTAAAAACCTAGAGTTCTTGGGTGATATTCAAAGTTCAAATTCTGTCAAGGAATTGTTCTTTCCATTTGAGCCACACAACTGGCTGTAATGCATCTCCTGCCATAAAGTATACCCTACCAGTTTTTAACGAATGTTGTCTCCAAGTAGAGTACACAGCTGAATAATTGAGCTACTCCATGGGGACAATTATGGAAATAACTCTGACCCAGGTAGAAATGATTTCTTTTGTTATGGATGGATATTTCAGAACATGGTGGGTGTTATATGGCCATTCTTACTAGTTAGCATATGGAAAAAATTATGCACGTCCAATTCAGAAAATTTTCTGAAGAACAGATCAAAATTAGAAAATTTCTGATTTTTTTTTCTTCTGAAATAGCTTTTGCAAAATAAAAATTAACATAAAGGTTATCATTCATTACATTGTGCTTGATTTTCTTAGACAAATGCATTGTCATATTTTATGCAGCTACAAGATGCTGGGTGCTGGGCAGATGCTGCAACCTTAGCTGCTAGTCACTTAAAGGGATCAGATTATGCAAGGTTCATACTCTTCTTGAAACAGATGTCTCTGTCCCCATTAATTAACTTTAAATCACTGCATTTATGCTATATGAACGGTTTTCTTCACAATCATTTGATGTCAAAATCCTTCCTCATTTCCATGTGCATCATAACCTCCAACCCTCTGGCTGAGTGACAACAAATAAATTCTGCACTAGTATTTCTGATATCGTGTGTCTCAAACTATCTATACCTGTTGCCTAATTTCTCGAAGAGTGAGTTTTCCTTCTAGTTCTTGGCAGTAGGCAAGTGGCAAATTTCTAGGACCATTTGGAGTTTCACATCATTTTTCTCTTTCCAGCATGACTGCTGTCTCTGCCTGTGTATAACAGTCAAAAAAGATTTGAATTTTCTGACTTGGAGATATTCTCCTTATTCTGTATTCTTGCAGAGTGTTGCAGAGGTGGGCTGGATATGTCCTGCGCAGTGAACAAAATATCTGGAGGTACCATTTCTTTTCTATTCAAATCTCATCTTTGTCAAGAATATTTACTCAATTTGAGCTCAAATGGCCCAATGCAGGGCTCTGATTTTGTATGTTGCTGCTGGCGCACTACAAGAGGCATTGGCAGCTCTTCGTGAGGCCCAACTTCCTGACTCAGCTGCTATGTTTATACTTGCATGCCGTGAAATCCATGCAGAAATAGTTTCCAACTTGGATATTATTGATGATGAGTCAAGTTCAGCCGATAATCTACTAAACTTGCGTGCTTTAGATCCAGAGAATGAAGATGTCATTGCAGTCGGTGAATATTTTGGGCAATACCAGAGAAAATTGGTGCATCTTTGCATGGATTCGTCGCCATTCTATGACTGAGTATAGGGCTTTGATAAAATGGATTCAGATTGCTCATTATATCCATGAAACCAGTGGATTAACAACCCTCGGGTTGAAAAGAAAGTTATAGGTTGATTACCGTTCGTCAATGCCTGCATTTTTTTCATTGTCAAAAGATCAGACGATTTCTTCACCTGAGTTGGGAAAGGTACAAAATGGGAGGGCATTGGGAAGGGGATTTGCCTAGAGCGACTTAGAATCATGGAGGCAGCAAGATACCGGAGTCTTTGTGAAACACGATTGATTGATTGCAGTGACCGGTGAACATGTTTCACATGGAATTTCCAAGTTGAGGTGCCAATCACCATGGTTAAATGTCCTATTGTAGCTCGTGTATAAAATTTTGTCGGCGACAAATCATTATATTGTATTTGTATGGTATTTGATTTGATTTGATTTGATATTATAGGTAGCTGAATTAATGGTTGCATCTATATGCATGCAACGTGAGAGCTATGTTATTTCGGACGTGTTAATATTCGATTCTTTGTCGGTGTTGTACGAGTTCACGTGCTTGCTTCTCTCGCTTAATAATGTTATCTTGCCAACATAGGGACGTGCTTTTTTGTAGTTTTCTTGTCGCCTTGATACACGAATAAAGAGCCCATGAGTATTGTTTGGAATCGCAAATATATAGAAGTAAAGAAATAGATTATACTAGCTATAATTAAGAAGGGAAGAAAACAAAAAGAAAATTCAATAGACTAATTCCTTTAAATTTTTGCAATAACCAGTAGTCCAAACAAAAAGATCTTAGCTTACGATCTGAGGCATATTATATGGATTTAGTTTTAATGTATTGTACAAAAATATTTTTTATTGCTAGTCAATCAAATTTTTTTATTTATACGACGTTTAGAGTAATTAATATGAAAGTTAATTTTGATTGCTTATGTGACAATATTGATGACTATAGTAGAAGTTGTAGTACATTGAGCCATACCTCTAGTCCAACCGTAAGAGTGAACGGATTGGAATGTGCGGTCCATGTACGTGTTCTTTTATTGGGGGCTGTTAAGCTCTAATGGATAATGCAAAAAGGCCTGTATCGATTAAAACGAATGGGCATGGCGCTCGAGGTTGAGGTGTGTAGTCTGACCAAAAAGTGGAAGAAGTTGAGGAGCGTCGCAAAATCAAACCCCAGTTCTGTTCCACCAATGACCATAGGGTATTTACATTCAGATAGCTAAAAGTGGATATTTCATTACATTACTATTGGATGGATAGACAGGTGAAGATACTATCACATCTAATTATGATGATGAGTAAGTTTCTTAATTGGCATGTTAGAATAATATTTTTAATAACAAAAAAAAAAAAAGAAAAGAAAAACGATGACACACAAACAACATAGCACTCCCATGCAATCTGCAGTTGCCAAGATACACGGAATGAAACAAAGCAAGGCTTTTCTCCTTGACAACATGAGTGACGGAAGTCTCCTCCACAACATAAACGTAGCCTTTGTCCACGGTGGTGGGGTTCCACCGGCTTTGGGCGAAGCCATTTTTCTGAGAGGCCACTGCCATTCATTCTCTAGACCCACCAATTTGGTGGTGGATATGTTTACTGCCTACGTGCTATATTATGTTACACTTCCTAGTATAAGAGTGTTTGGATTCAACTTGGGAGGGGTTTAGAATTGATTTTAGACCCTAATTTGGTAGAAAATAATAGTACATTTGTACCGTAGAATTGATTATGAGCGAAATGGAAATTTATTACTTCTAGCAGAATGACTTCCAGAGAAATCACTTGATTTTAAAATTAATTATAACCAAAACAATTTTGACAGAATCAATATGTCAAGGGAGTGCCACATAACACTTGAAACTAGGGGATCCGAGTCATCTTACCGTCTGAAAGTCCATTATTGATATGATATTAGAAGAATCTTAGAATCGTGTCAATACTACATGGCAAAGAGTAAGTGCGAGAAGAGAAAAAAAGCACATCATATTCATATTATAATTATTATATATATTGTAAATAATAGTGAAGTATGAAACTCTTGAAACTTTTTTTTTTTTTAAGTATACATACCCTACTTGTACAGTTGTACTCTGGGAAAGTAAACGCATAAACAAACCCAAAAAGCAATTTTGATATTCCAAACAGGTCGAAGGCCGCATGGAAAAACAAAAAAAAAAAAAAAAGTTCGGCACAAAACAAGTCCCTCAACAGTTGAGCCAATTGAAATCAAAAAGGTGCATGGTAGTAGCCACCAGGTTGCCCCATTCCACCATACTGTGGCATTCCATAAGGCATCATCATAGGCTGGGGGCCAGGAACATAGTATCCAGTGCCACCAGCAGCAACCCTTGCTAACCCCACTTGACCTTGCATCCCATCCCTCCCATACTGCTGCCACACTTGCTGTTCCTGCACAAGCAAATGCTGCTTCCTCTCCATGTCTGCTATTTGCACGTATGAAGGTGGTGGCACTGAGAGTGATGCTGCAAAAGGGTCTTGCGGCCCTACAGCTTGGACTGTCCCATCTGGAGCAGGCAATGCCAGAATTGGCGTGGAATTCTTGCCAGCTCCAGGGAGTGCCACACTGCTAGCACTGCCACCACTCAGTTGTGTTGTGCTCACATGTTGCCTCACAGCACCTTGATCATACATGCCATTCAGTAGCAGTGGATCAAAACCACCAGCCAAATCAGCTTTTTGCTTGGACAGGTTACTAGTTGTCTCAACCAGTGCCAGTTCCCAATCTGCTTTACCAGGTTCAGCAGCTGGGGTTTGCCATGCTGAAGTCACTTCAGGTTCCCCATTTGAAGGGAATGCTTCCCATGAACCTTCTCCCCTAACAGTTGCAGGTCCAGAGAACAATGCTAAAGCTAGTTTATTCTCTTGCTCATCAGCTGAATTGCCATCACCCCTTAGATTCACCAAGTCATTTGTCTCCTGTTGAGTAGGAGCTGGTGGGTTAGGCTGTGGGACTGAAGGGGTTGGTGGTGGTGGTGGTGTGAAATTCTCAGGTGCTGGAAGAGCCTTCACCTCATTGAAATTTTCTTGTTCTGGCTCTTTGACAGTTACCTTGACGTCTTGTTCTATTTTCCTCTCAGGGCTCTTTGGCCTGTTACTCATCTGCTTCAAGAAACCCTCAAGTGTCCCTAGAAGCTTATCAGTGATTCTCTGCACCTCAGGGTACTCAGAAGACCTTGCAATCCCCATGTCCTTACACCAACCGTAGAAACCAACCAGCTCATCAATCATCTTGGCTGCACTGACATAACAATCAAAGGCCTTGACAGAATGTGCATACTCCATCTCAGTGAACCTATCAAGCAATACCCCCAACACATCACATATCTCCACATAAAGCCTGAAACTGTCCCTCACAATCTGGTAAAGCGCAACCAGCACCAACCTACTATTCTTTGCAGCACCACTTGGCCTACAACCCAAAACACGATCAAGGATCCTAAGCAGATGATTCAGCCTCTCCAAAATCCTCTCAGATCTCATCTCCCTCACAGGGGTAACACCCTCACTCCTCTGATTCTCTCTCCCAAATGGATCACTCACATCACCATAAGACCTATTCCTCCTACCTACCATTCCAGAACCAAACTCATCCCTAAACTCACCACCATCCCCAGATTCACCACCACCAGCATTACTAGCCCTCACCTTCCTCTGATACCCAATAAACTCAACCTTGTCATCAAGATACAATGCATAAAGCCTCACAAAACCAGCATGATCCCAAGAATTGGAATGAGCTTCGTCCCTGAAATCACTCATATTGAGGATCCTCATACCTCTGCGGGTTGCATATACAAGCTCCTCCTCAAACAAAGGGTGCCCATCAACCAGTAGCCTGTGAACAAGCATAAGAGCCTTTACAGCCACAATCCAATCACGGGTTTTTCCTAGCCTCTTTGAAATGGTGATCAGGCAAGCGTTGACATAGCCCCTTGAATGTGATGTTAGGCTCAGGATTTCCCTTATGTACTTGTCATCAGCAGCGACCTCTTCGTGGCTCGTGGCTTTCACCACCAAAACTTCGAGCTCTGGGGCCAAGTTCCCAACAACCTTGGCTATGCTGATGCTGGTTTGGTCCTTCACAACCCCAATCGCCTTGCGGATCGTGCTTGATGCCATTTGGGGAATATTGCAAAAAAGGGCAAAATGGGTATGCTTGCTTGATTTGGTATTTTTTGGATTGAAATTGGATCAAAGACTGAATCTTTTTGGAAATGGGGGAATCGGTTAAGGTTTAGTTTAGTCTAAGTTTAGTTTTAGTTTTACCTGGTCGTGAAGAGAGAAAGAGTCAGAAGCAGTGAAAGGGGAATGGAAGATCTGTTGACTTGGGTCAGATAGGATTACAGAAGAGAAGAGAAGAGAAGAGAGTTCAGAAGAACGGAGATAAAGGAACGGAAAGCGGTGGCAGCATAGACAGAAAAGAAGGGTGTTATGTGTAATGTGTGTGTGTATGTGTGTGTTTCTGTGGGGAGTGCTGTGGCGTTAAGTTTTTGAGCTATGAGAAAGAGAGAGGGAGAGAGAGAAGATTAAGACAAGGGAGAGATTGCGAAACCGCGTAATGAACGGAAAATCCGATTTTGGGTGTTGATTTTTTTATTTTAATTAATTATTGTTTGTTTGATTATTATAATATAAATATAAATATAAACATGCTTTGATTTGCACAGAACGCGGTCGTCTTAAGTGTTAATGGGACATGCTGGCATGACATTGTTGGCTCGCTGTGAGACTGACAACGGCTCAAAAGTGAAAAGTTCAAGCAGAATGAAGGAGCTCCCTTTCCTTTTCTTTTGTGAAATTAGCTTTGCTGATTAACAAATTAAGAGGGAGACCTAGTCAGCAGGCACTAATACTCACAGCGAAAACGGGAGGAAAAAAACAAAAATTACTCAAGTTTTAAGTTTTGCACTGCAAACTTGTTAAATTTAATCAAACGGAAACGTAACACAAGAAGTATCATAAAATCTTTAGAAAAATATTAGTTGTATTCATTACATATCAGATATCATATTAATTTACGTTTCATCTATCATTAAATGAGATATAAACCACAGTTAAATGAGATCCACACCTCATCCAATAACGAATAAAGTATGTGCAACATAATGTCCTATATGCAATGAGTATAAATTATAATTATAAGGCCATTGAATTGAGCCCTACAAATATCATATAATCTTTTTCTTATGCAAGCAAATATCATACAATCTTAAGGGCACTAAATTAAGACCTATCGTATATTTAACTTTAAAAAAAAAAATCAATTTTCAGTTTTTTTTACTCTGTTTTCTGACTTTATATACTTATCTGCAAATTTGTTAAATTTAATCAAACGGAAAGGTAACACAAGTATCATATAATCTTTAAGGCCACTAAATTAAGACCTACAAATATCATATAATCTTTTTTTTCTTATGCAAAAAAATATCGTATAATCTTAGGGGCACTAAATTAAGACCTATCATATATTTGGCTTTGAAAATATTTTCAATTTTCAGTTTTTTTTTACTATATTTGCTAATTATATAATTTTCTTTACAAAATTCTAAAATAATAAGTAAATTAAAATTAAAATGAAATTGAAAAAATATTTTATGCAACTAAACAAACCCTTTAATTGCAAATTCTTAGTATAAAATAATTTTATATTGTCATTCAATTATATATTTTTATATATCATATTTTTAAAATAGCAAATAGTTAAACTATCAGCGTTAAAAAAAAAATTAACACATATATTTACCCATATATTACTATATTATCATTAAGAGTTAGACTCAACTATCTATTATTTTGAATAAGTATATGATTAGATAACAATATAAAACAGTCATATCTTTTGTACTTCTAAGATATCAAAATTAAACTCACTATATACCATAAATATAAAATTAAATCCATATTTAATTTAATTTAGAAAGTAGTATTATTAATTAAAACCAAACAACTTAAGAATTAAGTAGTGATTATTAAAATAGAAAAGGCCAAAAAAAAAAAAAAAACTTGAACGGCCATAAGTTAAGAAAAAGCCAGAAAGGCTGCTCAGAAATTGGGCAACGCAACTCTAACCGACAATTACTAAATCTTTACTTTTTGACCCCTTACATTTCCCAATTTCACAAATACGCCACATCGATCGCAATCACAGTCGCGGCCTTGCTCCTCCGCGCAACCTGCAATTTCCCGTCGGCATCGCCGCCATGTTCTTCCTCCGAGTCCACTCGGTCGACTCGGAGCACCCTCTCGATCCGCAATCCATCTTCGAATCTTGCAGCGCCGCCAAAATCGCGGAGCGCAGAGGCGTGCTCCACTTGTTCCGAAGCGCCTCTCGCTCCTCCTCGATCCCAAGCCCTAGCTGCTCTCTCCTCTTCATCCTCGCCGTCCCCAACTACCTCTCCTTCGACGACCTCATCCGCTTCTGCGGGCCCCACCTTCAACACCTCCACCACCTCCTCTTCATCAGGTAGGTCCTGCTTGTTTCTTCTTCTTTTTTTTTTTCCAATTCACTTTCACAATCGTGCGTAATTGAACATTCGATGTGAAATTAATTGTTCTGAATTACACACGTGTTGTTTTTAACTGCTGCAGGAATGATGGGATGGAAGATCGGTATAGCGTGCTGATTCAGCTTGTGGATCAGCTTGCAGCTGATGCATTCTATACCAATTTCAATGGCAAGACGTTTTCTCCTGGGGAGGTAAAATGTCTTGATACGAAGTTTACTCAATTTTATTGTGTGTGGGGGAATTTCCTCAATACCTTTTTTGAATTACTTTGTTTTGCTTAAGGGTTTTTATTTTTTCTTTCTTTTGTCTTCTTTGTGGAACGATGGATCAAAATTTAGGCAGAGGTGTGCCATATTCTGTATTTGCGTTCGGTGGAGTACTCAGAATGTGCAGAAGTTGCTGGGACTCCTCCTGATGGATGTACTGAAATACCAACTTGCCCGGTTTGCCTTGGTGAGTTGCATTTGTTTGTTGTGACTTTGTGGTAGCTCTGAGACTTTTTTCTTTTCCCTGGATGTTGTTCTTCTGTTGATGACGGTGATAATATAGTGAAATGATGCTTATGATGTCTATTTTGCTCCTTGAATGCCAGAGAGATTGGACCCGGATACAAGTGGGATTCTCACTACGCTTTGCGATCACTCCTTTCAATGCCCTTGTGTCTCAAAGTGGACATACTTATCTTGCCAGGTGAGCATGTTCTTCATTCCTCCAAATCTTGTTTCATCATTTTTACTAAACTTCTGATTTTGGCTGGTTTAGGTAATTCTATTGTCCTAAGATGTTAGTTCATCTGTCATAGTGTATCTTGATGCTTGATGAGAAGCTTGGTCATTCATGTTACTAAATTTGTTTTTGAATTATATAGGCTAACTGTGATACAACTTGGAGGTTAATTTGCATTTACACATACTAAACCACCTTCTTCTGGATAGTCACATGAGTTCAAGAGCCTCCCACTTAGCTGTTCATTCTTCTCTGCAAACTCGAAATCCATCATAGGTGTACTCAGGTTTCCATAAGCTCCTGTCTTTTATCAAGATTTAAGGATTTGAGTGTATAGTTTCGTGACATAATACTTCTTATGGATTATCTTTGGAAGTTGAAACCATCTTGTAATTTTGATTAGACATGTTATCATGTTGTTGATGCAGAATTTCACTCCGTAAATTCTATAATGAATGGTATAAGGGCATTGGAAAACCTTTTTCACAAAAATGTTCTGATCTTGCATCAATTCAGATTCATCGATTGGGAAGCATTCTTAATGTTGTAGGACGAAATTATACTCTTATTATTGCTTATTCCAGATATCAGAATCAAATCTTGTATTTTCCCCCAATTATTAATCTAAAGAAACTGGAATAAGTGAATTTGTTCATTTTGATTTTCCCAAAAATGAGTAAGGAAGGAAATTGCAGCGTTGTCTGCATCTCTGCATATATGATTATAGAAATAGTTACTTCATATGAATGTAATCCTTCATCAATATTGTTACAGTATTATATTTGTATGTTAGATAGTTTTATGTTGTATTTATTATTATTACATCAGAATTTTGTGTACCAAGAGCAGTTTGAAAGTAGTGGTTTTACTGGGAGTGGCAATTGAAAGGGTTATAATATTGACCGAGAATTTTATTCTAAAGCAGTTATTATTTACATTTTTAGGTCTGTCGATTCTGTCAACAGCAGGATGAGAAGCCAACCTGTATTGTTTGCGGAACATTAGATGATTCCTGGATTTGTATGATTTGTGGATTTGTCGGATGTGGAAGGTAACATATTTGTATCGTGTCTTCAATTTTCACTGAAAACGTGTACAGCAGCCCCTAATAAATATCAATATATTAAACAATTACAATTATTGTCCTTGATAGGCTACATACTTTTGTATTTTCAGGAAAGATTTTAATATCATGTTTTCGTTTTAATCTAGATATAAAGAAGGACATGCTATTCAGCATTGGAAAGACACTCAACACTGCTATTCTCTTGATTGTAAAACACAGCAAATTTGGGATTATGTTGGTGACAGTTATGTCCACCGACTGAACCAGAACCAGTCTAAAATTGATGGAAAGTTGAAGGGAATGAATTTTCGCTGTATATCACTGGAAGGAGACTGTGGTATGTGTGAATGTCCTGAAGATTTAGGAATTGATGGTGCACTCTACAACAGCAAAGTTGAAGCAGTATGTGTCTCGTTTATTAAACTCCTCTTGTCTTGTATTTATACTGAAACTAGCTTGGACAGATTAGCCTGAAACAAAAAACCTATGCATCTCTGGTATGATTTTGCTCACTGTGATTAAACTGGTCAGTTTGCATGAAACACTTTTGTATACAGTCTTATGGACATAGTTCCATATTGTCATTTGATAGACTGTGGAATAAAGTGTCAAAAAAGCACTTCGAACATTTGTTTGTTACTCGATTCATCTTGCCTTACTATTGCAGTTGGCAGTGGCACCTCACTCTATCTTTTTTTTCATTCCCATGCATGGTCTCTGATTAGTTGTTACACTTTGAGAACAGATTGTGGATGAATACAACCGTCTTCTAACATCTCAGCTGGAAAATCAAAGACAAGTAAGTTGATTCTGCTGTCCCTAAGATTCTCTCTCTCAGATATATTAATAATTAGGCAAAAGGGATCATTGAATAGGATGTATGGAACTATAAACTGTTCATGTCATCAACGTTGACTGAAAACTACCAAATCCTGAAATGTCATTGGAAGTGTTGTAATTGTAGTGTGGTTAGAATTAGGAACATTGGATTAGGTTGCTTTCATTCGTGATCAAAGGCGGGACAGTAGCTGTAATATTGACTCTCTCCGTTAGATGATCTTTTGAAGCAATAATACTGCTGATGATGTGATTGTAAACTCTGATTATCTGAATGCATTTTTGTTGTAGTATTATGAATCTGTGCTAGCAGAGGCAAAAGGCAAAGTGGATAGTTCTGTATCTGAAGCAGTTGAGAAAGCTGAAACTTCTGGAATGCAGGACATCCAAAATGAACTTGAGAAGTGCACAAAAGAAAGAAATGCCGTAGCTGAGGTAAACTTTTTTTTCTCCTGTATTTTTGTTTATTCTTGAACTCTTTCATTTGGCCATTTCTCTCTGCCCATAGGTCAATCGGAAGCTCATAAAAAATCAACAAGTTTGGCGAGACAAGGTTAAAGAAGCTGAAGAGAGGTAACTACTCTTTTTATATTCTTCTAGTTAGTTAAGTTAGATTCATTATCAGTAAGCAAATAATTATGACAATATTGTAGTTGGTAAAGTTTTTCTCCTGCAGTCAAAGACTTCAGACAAACTTTTTTACTTTCTTTTGTCTGAACAACTTGGGATATCAAGTGGCTAGGCAAGAGGAATAAGATCATTTGCCTACCTAACTGCTAAGTTGACTATACATAAGATGCTTAGAATTGTTTTTTGTACTTTGCTTAAGTTCTTGGTACATGTCTAAATATGTGATCTTATAGGGAAGCTGCATCAGTAAATTTGGTGAACGAGAAGATAGTTGAGCTGGAGGAACAGGTATTACAGAACACCAATAATTTCTTTTATGGAAGTTCCCTCAAGTTTATTGTTATGTGATGGGTTAAATAACATGATACAAACAGATTAGGGATATCAAGGTTTTTTTAGAAGCGCAAAAAACAATTGATAAGATGTCAGATTCAAATGGAATCAAGGATGGAACAGTCTTACCAGTTGCTTACGAGCAGTCTTCTCCTGCCAACAGTAAGAGAAACAGAAAATCGGGTCGAAGGCGGAACTAGTTGTAACCTTCAATTCAACCAGAACATATGTTCCAACATATTAATACTCTGCCTTTCATGATATTTGGAGAGGGCACTGCTTGAGGATTGTGAAGAGCAACCACTCTTAAAATCACTGATATTTTTGTTCAGTGCCAAAACTAGATGATACAGAGGTAGACTCAATGCTAGTGATCCCTATTTGTGTATACGATGGAAATTGACGTAGCTGCTGTAGGATTGGACAGAAAAGTATTAGAAAACGACGAGCTTTGCAAAGAAACCGTTACTCACTTTCTGTAGAGACTATACCATGGAGCATGAAGAATTGTCGTGGGTAGTTTAGCGATTGAACATGTTTTTATCATTGTTAGAACCAAGACGATGGGTCATACAGTGGCAAAATACTGGCACGTGTTCGGTTTGTAAAACTGAATTTGAATGGAGGAGAAGGCAAACATTTTTTAGTGTTCTCAAATTAAAGTTTTGAAATCGGAATTTAATTGCAAACAATTTAAAAGTTAGTTTTACCAAGATGAAACTTAGTTTTGGTGTAAATGGTTGTGTTTGTAAAATCAAATTCACGAAGTTCATCAAAATTGATCGAATTGGATAAGCCGATTGATCAATAATTTTTTTTTTTCAACAAAGAATCTGTTTTTTCACATTCATAAATGTTTTAAAGCACTTCATATTGTTGATAGTTGCAATTTATATCAAATCACAGGAGAATTCTTCAACGCACCTTGTATATTTAGATGTCATGCACTTTGATTTAGTGGCACTTCCAAAGGGTGCCTAAATACACTAGTGTGTGGCTAATGTCACTGACTGCATTTTCTTGAAATATTTAACGACACCTTGGATGTTTGTCGCTACGCCGCAAAATGTGCCTTGAAGGAATTTAGCTACGTCATACCAATGTTGTTAAAAATAGAAGTGTATCGTACAACCCAAGCATGCAAGGCACATTGCAGAATTTGCACTAAATATTTGTTTAATCACGGTAGCAGATTGATTTAAGGATTTAATTTAAGTAATTGTAACTGAAAAATGTTCTGATAACCAAATTAGGATTGGTTAGTGAAAAAATTGGACTGACACCGAGTCAGAAAATAAATAATGGAACCTTGTTTTTGGTTTGATTTTAACATTAACATCAAACTTATTGCTAGCAATTCTTTGAAAGTTCGCACTGCGATCATAAGACTCGATTATTTATAGAATGTTTGATTTTGACTCTTGTGGCGCCATTACAATGGCTTATAAGTTAGTAGATACATTTTTTTCCGCAAACCGTTGTATGAACTATGAAAACTTTTTTTTTTGGGTCAAAAAACAATCAAAACATGTTTAAAGCTAGACCAAACAGTTACTTTTGGCGTACAAACCAAACATACTACTAACCTACTCCCTTCCCCAATTAACTTTTATTTGGGCAAATTGATATATTAAAATTTTAATTTATTTAGCGACAATTATCCAAATTGATACATTAAATTTTTAATATTTACCAATTCATCTAAATAAATAATTAATTGAATACAAAGGAAGTACTGCATAAAACGAGCGTTTTGTTCTTTCTTCCTCATTTCCACAAGTTCCACTTCTCGGACGCCAATATTGATCGGGTCAACCCGGTGTAGGATGGAAGTTCAACACGTCAGGCGTCTACAGGCGTCTAATTCAATAGTCATTACAAAATATCTTAGTAAAACATTTTAACAAAAATATATAAACAAACCTTCATCCAGCCAAGTCAGCTACCATTCATTTTCAAGAGTTCATTTCAGTGAGGATAAACTACACTGAAATCATAAACTACATTGAAGACCCTTCAAATTTGATAAAATTTACTCATCTATTCTATCTATAAAATTTACTTAAAAAAAACCCCTAAATTTATGAGATGATTACATTAACCTACTCTAAATTTATAAAATCATTACACTCTAAAGTTTATAAAACCTTTACATTGCCGTAATGAGTTTCACCAAAGTAACTGTAATTGTTAGCTCGACTCAGGTATCGAACGTAAAACAATTCATTGGAGAAACTTGATTGCCTCGAAAACATCAACCCACTCGTTACGATAAAAGAATCCTTGCACAGAGCGCAAAAAATAAAACATAATCGAATATATCAGAGAAACTAAATTTAGCTGGGAAAAATAAAAACCTATATCGACTAGTTCACTATATTTAAAAATCTACACAAATAGAGGCATGCCCAACTACAAAGGCGAAAAATAAAATAATGACAATGACCCTCCACTCTGCAACGCCCCCAGCCGAATTACATCATAAACTTGGGTAATAATCCTAGATGAATAAACATTACTCAGACAATCCCATGGACCAGAAATTGGTTAGGAAGCCACTAACAAGGTGATTGATTAATTTAAATTTAATTCAATCCTAAAACTATAAACACCTAAGTTTCCGCAGCTTCCCCCTGCAGACCGAATGGAGGCACCGGGGTTGGGATCATACGCAATCAAATACATACAGTCTCACTCAGGTCCCTCGGAGAAAGTACTACATAATATACCGTCACCTTTGTGGTTGCTCCGAGCCGGTGGCTCCTGAAGTACTGCTGGGGCCAGCACCGTTCTCAGTAGGAGGTGGAGAGCCCCATCTTCCTTCTGACTCTAGCGGTTCAAGTACATGTACTCCACCGTCGCTGAGCCCTAATGCAAATTGATTGGGTTCGGAGGGGTGTGCAGCAATCACAAGAGGATACGATCTCAAGCTGCCAACAGAATTGTTAGATACAAGACGAGAAAAGGAAATTACAAAGATGGATCTTTCGTTAAATTAAATCCGATAATAAAATGCACCTTGGGTTCGGAGTGAGATAAGCAGTTGGATTTATTCTACATCTTAATCTCAGTGTTGAGGCAGTAAGAACGCCAACATTTCCATCCTCAAAGCTAACATATATTGATTGGCTATCACATGAATATGTAGCATGGGTGATTGGACCACTGGCTTCTCGGGGAACCCACTACTCATACAAAAATGAAATTCCAGAATATTTAGTTAGCAGGTCAAAACTAGATCACATATGAAATGCTGAAGTAAAATGGAGCTAACAATTGAGGCCACTTCTTCAAGGTTTTATTCGAGAAAAGAAGTTCTTTCTTATTTTATATATATATATATATCAAAAGGAAATAAGTCGTGTGATTTTCACAGAAGTCAGAAACAGTAACTTGAAAAACAGAAACTCCAAAATAAAAAGGTTGTATCATAAAAGCGCTTTTCAAAGCATACAATGCAATGTATCTGATCTTGTCTTAAGCAAACAAAAGCATAAACTTAGATTTGTGTTATGACTGGCACACCTGCTTCAGGCATTCTAACTTCGGTGCCTCGTATATGGCAATTTGGGTTTCGTGAACTGCCAGTAAATGTTTCTGATCTAGATGAAATTGGACACGAGTATCTGCAAGAGGTACTGGTGATCGTCCTCCGGGCAATTGCAGGAATTTATTTGCTTGCTTTTCCCATCCATCAGTGCTCCACACGCACAACTGTTGGACATAAAGAAAATTGATGAATGCATTCTTGATTCACGGAATAAGAGTTCCATAACTTATTATGATGTTCAACATTATACTTTCAAAAGTATCCATTCTAAGATATCATTCTCCACCAAGTGATGCCTCCCTAACTTCCCATATAGAATGTTAAATTGAAAACAAATGCAAATGAATCCAGTGAAAAAGAGCAGAAAAGCCATTATTAAAAGAAACACAAATGCAAGCACACGGCAAATGCAGACAGCCCAAATGAAATCCGAGAGGAACAATCTATCTGAGCATTAAACATCTCTTCCTTACCTGAGAGTCAGCTCCAGATGATACAAGCACATTTAGAACATGAGAAAAAGCGAGACCAGTAATCCTCTTCAAATGACCTTTTAGCTTGGTTTTAACCTTCGTGGAAACAATATAAAAAGATAAGGTCAATGTCAAAACTTCAAAAACCAACAATATATGAAGCTAAACCAATATCTTTTGGCATGGGAAATAATATAAGAGAGGCCAAAGTCAATGAACAATTTACTAAACTCAACCAGCAGCTTTAGGCCTCGCATAAAGTAATACCTCATCCACCCGAACATTATAAATTTGTATGGTAGAGTCGTCCATGCCAATAGCAATGATATTGTTGTCTTGAGGATGAAATGCAAGAAAAGTAGCAGCCGGTGGCGGTGGCATGAAAGTAGTCATTGTCTGCATTTAACACACAAAATAATGTAATCAAAATGTATAATTGCAACAGAGAGAGAGAACATGCTATGCTAGGCACCCAAGTGAACCAGGTGCTAGCCCTTGCTAATGGTGGTACAACACAGTAGAATTAACTGCATACAATATCTATTCAAGCTCACTTGTTTATTATCTCATCTATTGAAATATCAGATATGAATAACCAGTGAAGTGAAATTTTTCACTGAATAGAAATCAACCCCACACACAAGAACTTCAGTCTAAACATTCCTAAATTTAGTGCATACACTAAAATAGAACAACATACAAAAAGAAAGCACATGCCTTGAATGTCATCATATTGAATAGGGAAATTTTCCCCCCTGAAGCTGACATAACATATGAGTCATTCTTTGAAAGTGCAAAACATGACACAGCATCCTCTGGGTTAGTATCACTTATATCGTTAGTCATCAATATTCCACTAGTTGGTTGCCATAGCTGTGGTTGAATACTGGCAGTGGCCTGTACGGGAAATTCTTGTGAATAACAATCTTATGAACATTAGCAAGTTGAAACGTATATTCAACCTTGTATTACAGGTGGTTGGTTACCTTCCCCGTAGTGTTCCGATCATTTCTCTGCCACTTCCAAAGCTTGTGAACACCACTGGCTGCCAAAGCCAAAATTGCAACCCCTTGATTTGTATAAATTAACCTAGAAACCTGAAACAATATTTAAAATGTCTTACTAGTTGAAAGTATATCATAAACCTATAACAAGTTGCAAACACCTAAAAGAATTCAGATAAGCTATGTGACATCAATTAACATGCTCAATTTCCTTTCTCCAGAAAGAGTTGCAGAGCATGCACGCATTGATGAGAGAATACCGGTTTGTTCATCTGATTGACTTGCCAGAAAAAAATGAAGAACATATGCAATTTGAACATCAGGTCATACCCTCATTGATGCTAAACTATCAGGTAGTTTCAAAGAGCGGCACTGTGATGGTTCGTTAATTTCTGTCAGCTTCCATATCCTAGATTTATCCACAGCTTCATCAACAATCCTGGGTTTGACATCGGCTAAACTTCTAGCATCATTATTCTACAAAGACAACAACAAAAGAAAAACGAATTATGAAAAAAAAAAAAAAATCTGCATTCATTGACAGATTAATTATAAATATGTGGAATAACTCACAATCCCAACCATGGCAGCTACTGAAGGAGCTCTCTCAGCAAGGCTTGTTCCAACAGTTACATTGGTAGAAGGAAAAGCGCCAACAGTAGGTGGTGCCTGAATGAACATTAAGGATTCTGAATATGTACTTGCAATGCAAAAGACAAGCTAAATTTGAATAATTTTACCTTCACAACAGCTGCAGAAGCAACTCTGGAAGCATCAAATGTGCGATTCTCAACTGTCCGAAGCAGCCTAATTCCTTCTGCATTTGCTAAAATTCTAACTCCATTATCAACAGTGGAGACAGCCAACAGTATTCCTTCCTTATTAAATCTAATACAGGGAGAAGCCTGCAGTATTCGTAGACATATATCACCATGAAATAAAGTTATAATCAGATAAAAATTGAAGGGAAAAAAATCATTGCGTCAGTCTAAAAATTACCTGTAATCCACCATCTGCATCAACACTAGTCAACATGTTTGTATTATCCATGTCCCAGAATTTGATCGTAAACTCATCACCAGCAGCTAAGAATCGATTCTTAGTGGTATCAAATTGCACAACACCTACAGATCTCTTCCCAAGACCATGATAAGAACGCTTCACAGCTCCTTCACTTTCATTCCATTCCACTAAAAATGACTCCCCTTCTTTGTTTGTTCCACATGAAAACAATCTATGAACCATAGATAGATGACAAAAAAATATTCAAACCACGAGATCTTGTATCAGCCAAAAAAGGGGGAGACAAATAGAAGCAAAATGTTTATGTCTAAACCTTGCTCCATCGGCACTATATGCCATTGTGGTAGATGAATGGCCAGGTGCATCATAGTCAACCCTAGAACCCATGTTATCATACAGCCATGCCTTTATTTTTCCATCAGTTGCAGTTGAGAAGATGAACTGCAGAACCATATCAGAACATAGTTAGAAATTTTACAAGGACACAAACGAATGGTATGCCTAAGCTAAACAAACTAGAAAGAAAGACATTATTTTCTTATCAAGGTCAAGGTTATCCAATAATTTGATATTATTACAAGCACAGAAGCTTCCAAATCTGATGATATTTGTTCCATATTGAGATTGTGATGCTATTATTGACCAAGCACAACCCGAATTGTAACATATCCCATGAATTATTTCCAATAACATATTTCAAAGTTCAAACTTATTATTTTGGGTGTGGTAAACCGGCCTGCCAACTGGTACCAAAGTAAGCACATAACAGTGTTATATTAATTTAGAGAGGAACTTCTTTAAATTTGACCCCACACACACACATACAAAGAAATATAGATTATTACCTGAATACTTTCTTTGTGGTGAGGACATACAGAATATACTGGCGCCTCATGACCGTCAAAAGTATACTGCTTTGCACCAGTAACTGCATCCCATACCTGCAAATCTTGAACTCTTAAAACAAAGTCCCTTTTTTTATAGAGTTCTATCACGATATATAATATGACAAACCAACCTTGATCACCCTATCCTCTCCACAGGTTACAACACAAAGCTGTTTGTTTGGATAAGAAAAAGCAAGATCGTTGACACTCCCAGCATGAGCATCAATCTGGGCCAGAAAATCAACGGAAGGCCGTAAGTAACTATATGCCAAGCAGATTAGTTATGGGCCTTGTGCACAGTGAGCAGATAAACAGAAATAACCCTAAATTTAACAAACAAACGAAAAGCCATAGAAAATCTAATGGAGTTCAGGGAGATGAACAAACCTCTAGGTGGTTTCTAAGATCATCCCCACCATGATAGGAATATATGTGCACAATATGTTTAGAATAAGCAACACCTGAAGTATCAACAGGGAAAAATCAAACTCTGGCTCCTTACAGGTTTGTATGCAAGGAAAACAGAAACATCACAACAGCTCATTTGTGAACAAGAGTGAAATACACAGAAAAGAAACTCATTAGAACATACTGCATAGTGTTCCATCAGGGCTCCACACCACCCGGTTAACTGATGCAGAGTAATCACTGGAAAGAGATGCCTAGACAAGAATCAGGGAATTAGAAATCACCAGTGATATGCTTGCCTTCAGAAACAAACAATAAATATGTTCATAAGTTTAATTTTGAGAGCCACACC
>JAVHNL010000315.1:0-25000 GCA_031216105.1 Dalbergia cultrata | reverse complement strand
GCGGTGGCTGAAGGTGTGGAACGCCATGACTTGTATTAGGAACTTGAAGCCTGCCTGCCTGTGCGGCCTGCCCCTCTCCCTTACTAATGAAGCTAAGCGATGATTTCGGAGGAAAGGCTCTTGAATTCCTGTGTTTGTGTGCTAAGCCTTTTACTTACCATTCTGTTTATTTATTTATTCCCTCTAATTTTGTTTGGTATGTTATGTGATGGGATGACGGAGGCAATTCCAAAGTCCAAAAGAAATATACCTTCTTATTTAGGTTTAATTACTCTACATATTCTTATAATTTTATTTAATTTTTAATCTGATTTCTATAATTTAAAAATTTTAAATTATATTACATAAAATTTTTCAATTGAATCCTTAATAAATAATAAATGTTTAAAAAAAATATTTCTAATATATAATAGGAATTTCTAGGAATATACTAAATGGAGATAGATATTTCATTTTTTGTAACAATTATTACTCATAGGAATTAAATTGAAAAATTTTATATAATATTAGAATCTAATTAAAACTTTTAAACTATAGAAACCTGATTAAAAATTAAATGAAATTAAAGAAAGTTACAAAGTTATTAAATCTATTATTTATAATATTCTTTTTAAAATAAATATTTTTTTAGGTTAATTTATAAAGTAATATATTTGAATATTTAAAATTGTATTCCATATGAATGAAGATAAAAAAAAGAAAAAGAAAAAAGACGGGTGTGTGTTATATATATATATATCTCCTGGATCCCACCGGATATGAATAGTAGCAATTTCGATACCACCGCCATACCACAATAATTTATGGCTGTCTTGTCCAAGTTGTTACCGACAAGCCGTCCTGTTAATAGTCCACACAAATTATATTTAGTAGGAGTATTAAAATTTGATAAATTGCATTTTGACCTATGAGTTTTCTTTAATGCGATGTTACTTGTTAACTAGTATTGATGATATTAATACATCGCTTTTTAGGTAGATATTAAATATCTACATCTATTTATAGTAAAACTGACTTTGAAAACATTAATAATAGTCTCAACCATTAACACTTAATGATATTAAAATATTATGGATAGCGACTAATTTTATCCTATTAAATATATTACCTTTTAGGTACATGCTAAATGTATGTTAAATGTCTACATCAATCTATCAAATGTAAAATTTACTTTAGAAATATTAATAATAGTATCAACTAATAACAATCAATGATATTATAAAATCAAAATTTAATTTTTATATACTGGTAATATTTTTTTTACACTATTATCTAATTACATATTGTTACATCAGTAAAGATAAATGGGTCTCACATTCAATGTTATGCAAATCAGATAATTTGATTAGATGATAATATAAAAATATTTTTATTGATAGTGTAGAGAAACTAAACTCTTAAAATTAAATATAGCGATAATTCTAATATATCATTCGTATAAAAAAGTTTTTCATTGTCATATAAATGTACACATCATTAGGGGTGTTTAAATCCAATCAAAATTGCAAAACTAATCCAATGATTTTTATTTTGTCTAACTTTATAATTCATTACTTTCCAAAAAGTGACTGTTAATGTTTTTTTGATAATTTAAATTACCTATACGTTTCATTCCAGTTTTCAATTTTTATATTTAATTTTCAATCTTCAAAATTTTGTAAAGAAAATGCTAAAACTAGAAAACTAAAACCAAAAACAAATAAGCATTTTTCAAACACTTAAAACAAAAGTTTTTGTTATAACATATTCAAATATAAAAGAACTCATTCATAAGTTACTATTTGTAAAAGCTACTCTTATGGATATGAGAACTTAATTGAACCATTTATCTAAATGGACCCTAAATTATCTTTAAGAAGTATATTATAGATTTTTAAACATAAAATAAATAGTTTACACAATTAACATTATTAGATTTTGATTTTAATGTATCAATGAAATTCTTCAAATTGTACAACCTTTTAAGTAGTGGGTGTGAGGGTTATTTTTATTTATGTGACAAACACATTATTAGATAATTTTTTATACCATTAGTTTATCAAACTTATAAGCCTGAATTATAAATATAGATTATTATATAAATTTTTATCTAAATTATTATATAAACTATTGGTTTAATTTAACAATCATGTTTAGTCATTTTTTCTAATTTTATTAATTAATTTATACCATTATATATTACTAAAGCAAACAGCCCTTTGAATATAAACTTTTTAATCAGGATAAAATTTATAAATATAGAAACAATAATTTCCAATTTTCTTTTTGTTTAAATTTTCAAAAACTATTTAGGAGTTATAATTTTTCTGAAGTTCGTTTGTAGCTATTTTAAAATTTAAGTGCACACTTATTATCAATTACTTATTCATAAATATATACACTCAAATCGGGCAAAAAAATTATAAAATATAAATTATGTTTTTATTTCATAAAATCTGCTTTTGAAATTTAATAAACTAATTACTATGAATAATAATACATGGAAATATAAATCGGCAGAAATTTTTTTGTTGTTGGTGGGTGGTAGTGGGTTGATGTTTGGTTTTTCGTTGTCTGTTTGTTTTTACTCCCCGTGTTTTGGGTTCTTGGTCATCCTCCCACGTTTCTTATTTAAACAAAACACCATTTAATTTTTTATCCCAATTTTCAAAACCCAATTCAATGTTGGAACCCATTAGCCCAATTATTGTCATTTGGCCCATTAACTACTTCGTGGCAGCGTAGAATCCAGTAGAAATCCAAAAGCTAAGCCACGAGTAAGAAATTACGAAGCTGCTTAGTGTATGAGTTGAAACTTGAAACCTAGAAGCCCCTTTTAGCTGTGCTCTTGGCTTTGGGCCTTTGTTCTGTTTACAACTACTGACCAACCAGTAGTGTCTGAGTGCTAAAAGGAGTTTATGAAGAGGAATAATTGGCAATTAGCTAGAATTGCAACTGGTTGGGACTTAGATCCAAGTTACGTGCACATGAAGATTTTAAAAGTGCTTCGCACAAAAATCGGGTTTCCAAATCATAGGATTAGGAAAGGTAAACAAATAAAGCATCCTTGAAGGTCACATACAGCAACCAAATCAGTTTACATTCACTCGCATCATCGTCCAACAACCATCACATTGTGCTCGCAGCGTGGGAAAAAAAAAAAAGTAATCCACTATGATCGAAGACAATCAAATGGAATAACTGTATTTTGCTATCAACCCTTTGATGAATGGAATTCCTCAAACCGAGAAAACATAGCCGGTGTTTTTTTAATTTATTTTTCCTTCTTCGCCAATGCTATATACTTTTATAGCCAAACATCAACCTTAATTTGCACTTAATGTATTTCTAAAATAAACACAATCAAATGCCGCTAATTGGAACAAATTCCAATCCACGATCAAGTTATTGTATTCAATAAGATTCAATTTAAATTTAAATTGATTTGAATAAATTTTAGAAATTCCTGTTATAGTTATATTAAGTTTCTTTAATTTACTCATATATATTAATTATACTCCTGGTGCCAGCAGAGAATATAATAATATTCCATTTGGATTAAAAAATTTATTTATTTGATAAAATTAAATTCTCTAATTTTATATTCAAACAATATATTTGAATAATCCTTTTAGCAAAGAGTAGATCCATCATTAGTGTGCGACTCTATAGGTTCAATATTAAACTGATGGTAAATTAGTTAAATCAATTTACTAATCAGGGTTGGTGTCTAACAATAGCCCTTAACTTCCAGATAGCATAAAGTAATGACATGTTTTACTTTTTGAGAACTTTAAGAAGAATAAAGTAATATTTCCTTCCATTGCTCTAACTCTAGCTAGGTTACCGTGTAATTGCCCAACTCTAATTAATAACCATTTAAATTTAAGTTAATCATAATTAAAATGAATGACTCAAGAAACTCATTTCATCTTTCATTCAATTGCCTTGGCCAAGATAAAAAATAATTATTAAAATCATAGAGATCAAACTTATTATCAATAGTTGATGGATGGATTCTTTATTGGCTTATCATTAATCCTATTTGCCCTTGACCGTGCCCAATGTGCTTGCAACTAGCGCTCTAAGGCATTAGATGTTTGGCATCGAAGTATAATAAATGATTTGTTGATTATTATAATAATCTCGAGCTAAGGAAATATTTGCATCATGCTATCTTGAGAATATCTTGTTAAAGTTAAGTGTGAGAGGTGAAGTCCCACATTGGTTAAGAATGGACTAAGTGAGTAGTATATAATGTGGGAAGGAGCCATGACTCATTGCCTTAAGGTTTTGGGTCAAGATGTGGCGTCCGGCCCGATATTATGGTGCTCTCACTTAGTCCATTGGTCGTATCTCCCCATGTTGGGCTTCCCCACCCTAACTCTGGTATCAGAGCCAAGGTTGGACTCGGTTCCCGGAAAGGCACGGACTGCGGGTGGCAAGTGCTGGAAAGAGTGGTTGGCTGATAGGGGAGCAATGTGGTGGGTCTCACACTTGAGGGGGAGAATGTTAAGGTTAAGTGTGAGAGGTGAAGTCCTACATTGATTACGAATGGACTAAGTATGTGGGAAGGAGCCATGACTCATTGCCTTAAGGTTTTGGGTCAAGATGTGGCGTTCGGCCCGGTGTTATGGTGCTCTCACTTAGCCCATTGGTCGTATCTCCCCATGTTGGGCTTCCCCGCCCTAACATATCTTATTGACAATCTTGTAGCAATATTAACCATTAGGAATTCTCAAATGACTCTGTTCAATTATAATATCTCGTATATATCATCTATATATGTAATTTAGTGAGAAGTATTAATCTCCATCTCTATGGGGATTATCACGGGTATATTAATCTCTATCTGGATCACTAATATCCTAATTTTAATGATCATATGATTAAGAACAATTAGAGTTAAAATTATTCCCAAAAGTTATCTCTTATTATCATGATCTCTATCACAATGATAAGTTTCTAATTTTGATTATAGACAATATTATACTAGATAATCTGAATATGATAATAAAACGTGAATGATCCTTTATTTATCAAAATAAAATAACAATAAATCATTACATTATGACATATTTAACTAGCTATATATCTCCATTGAAAACAGCAACAGGCCTATGGCGACTATATTAGCATCTGTGCTGAACGATGAGTGGGGGCCTGGTAATGACAACCTGACTGTAAATGATGACGATGAGATTCAAGAGTTTATGATAAGAATATATACGATGATATATACGGTAAAGATTTATATTGAATTTTATAAACTTAATTATGCAATTTTAATTTTACAACTTATTTTCTAACTAAAAGTGAGTTAGTACTTAAGTGTTAAAATGATTTATATTTTAAAAATATTATTTGAATAATATCAATAAATTTTTTTTTAACGTGTAATGTCAAGTAAATATAAATTTCACACTTCCTTTGTCCATATTGTATTTTGATTTTTATCTTTATTTTTTTTCATGTAGCCCCTAACAATTCTTGTTTGTAGTTATAGCTTATAACAGTTGATTTTTTTTTTTATTCCCTTTCAAGTATATGCTATCAAACTGAAAAGCGTATGCATGATAATTCAGTCTTTTAAAATTAAAAATCTTTTTAAATTTTAAATTTGAATGAAAACTTGCGTTACGTGTGCATATTTAAATTATGAATTTAGTTTATAAGATCAAATTAATTTTATAAAACCAAGACAAGATTAGCACATGATAAAATATGTAGCTAGCCCACCAAAAGAAAGAAGATGCACCTAATAGGACATATGAAAGAGAAAGACACAAAATAACTTATGATCTGGTTAGTTTGAGTTATCAGTGTCCTAATTTTCAGATTTTTATAAAGAAAATATTAAAAATTAAAAATAAAAATTGACAACTAAAATTTATAATTTTTAATATTTCATTCAAATTAAACGTACCCTTATAATTATCACAATCTATCCTATTCAATTAGAATATTCAAACAAATTCGAACAAATTAATAGAATATTATTCCATTTGATATCAAAACAATTTTTTATGTCTCTTTATATCACACAATATTAAGTGGGACATCTTGGAGTAATTAAGAGTTTTTTTGGTCATAAAGTATTTTAGATACATTATCATCCCAGAAAAACAAAAAAAGATTTTTAATTAGATTCCAATAATGAAATGGATTCAAATAATGAAACTCAAAATATGTCATAAATAAAAATCTCGTTTTTTAAATCTGCAGAGGATTTTGACAATTCGTTTTGTTTTGTTTTTTAAAAAATGATAACAGCGAAACATAATTTCATTCAATTTTCTCATAAAAACTTTATTTATTTTTAACTTTTTAAGAATCTATAAATTTAGGAATAACAAATATACATCGTTATGAAACTAAATAACACTTAATACTCTTTTCGATCACTTGAAAGTTATATATCTCTCCAACACTAAGATAATAAATCCTTATATTTTTATTTAATAATTTATATTTAAATAATAATTGATGATGACAAATAGCTGTATTAATTAACTTATTGCTTAGGTTACTTATTTACTATATATATTCTTCGAAAAAAGGATTTGAACGGACCAAAGATTATCACCAAAACAAGCAATTTAGAATTAATTATCAATTTAAACGGCCCTAAATCTCTTTAAATTTGTTTACTTCATTGATTCAGAATTAAATCATGTATACTCAAAATTTTGGCCGTTATGGCTAACAGAATGCTCACAGATTAAAAAGTCCAGCATTACGAACAGTTCATAACTTGATTAACTTCGACTATACTATTCTTACTAACTACTATGGCGTAATGTTTTATATAATTCATACACAACTACCAGGAAGTTGTTATACTTCTACCCAAATTAAAGCTGGATTTAGATACAGTTAACCCAAAAAAAAAAAAAAAATACACAACTCCATCATCTGGGTCTATAAAGCAGATTAGCAGAACCAACAAAGTTGACAACCTGAATGCTGTTATTCCCATTTATCCGCTACTACTCCTCAGCAATTTGAGCCGTTGTGCACACTGAATGAAACTCCTGAAGAACAGAAACCCAAATATACTTGTTAGAAGGAGTGTGTGTGTGTGTGTGTGTATGCATATCGGTATGCATTTTTGAACAAGATCTTATTAATTAATCATTAATCTTTAGAATAAGGTTAATTAGTGATCAATAAAAGGGTTTTGATATGAGTTATGGCTAGGTAGGATGCACTTGCCTCCATGGCACATCTTCAGCAAGAAGCCAATCGCCCTCATCGTCCTGATAAGCCAGTTCATAGCACTTAGAAAATTGATGACCTGTTTCCAGTTTCAACACAACCCCATATAATAAGCAAATGAACCAATTAATTAATTAATAGCACCCTTAATTATTAGGAACATGTATATATACTAATTGGAAAGCACCACCAGTGATAAGCTTATTAATTACTCCTATATAGTTTTATGCATACATTTTCCAAACATGTCCAATAAGGTATCCTTGAGCGTCTCAAATGAGTGATGCATGCTGAGATCAACCTTGCGTGCAATCCCTACACCCTCCATCTTTACCTTGACGTACAGTGTATTATTGGATCCTCTAGAGCCAACAGAACCGTGTCGTCCATCATGATGATGATGATGATGAATCCACACCATTTGATCATTATCATCCTCATCCTGACCATGGTAACGAAGTTTCTTCCTCCAGGAATTCACGGGGGGCCAACCCAATGGACCAGCTTCTACATCATTCTCATCGCTCCTAATTAAATAATTAAATCAAAGAGAAACATTAAATATTAATAATTAATCTAATTATATATTATACTTGACCAAATCAAGAGAGCGGGAGAGAGAGAGAGAAGGTTGAAACGAAGTGATGATGGAGTAGTACTACTTGGTGATGATAGTGGTTGAGCAGTTGCTACGGTGATCATCGTCATCATCATGGTGGTTAGGCGTTAATGGGAGGAGAGGCAGAGTGGTAAGCGTAACATCTTTGTCAGCAGAAGCATGGTCAAAGAGTTGGGAGAAAGCACGTTTGGTGTTGAAGGGAGAAGAGAAGTGAAGGGGCTTATTGGGCTCCTCATCGTAGGCACGAGAATTGAGGTCAAGAGGATTGGTAGGGAGAAGAGCGAGACCAAGCTGAAGCTCCATCATCCATGCAAATGCAAACGCTATAACAACAGTAGTAGTAACCAATTAGCTTGCTTGCTGGTACTGTTGATGAGCAACAAGAACTAGGAAGAAGAGAACAAAGAAAGAATGGTGAGATGTATTTATTTATATATAGAGGAAAGCGGAGAGACAGACAGGGTAAGGGTTGGGGAAGGAGGCTTTAAGGGGGAGAGAGAGAGAGAGAGAGAGAGAGAGATTAGGTGAGCCCGGGCCTGGCGGGTACGGGGCAGGGTGTTGGGGACAAGAGCTTATGTGTCCGTATCAATGCTGCCCTTTTTGCCGACCTGTTTGCCCCCCTCTTGTTTACTTCTGTTTTCTGTCTCTCTACTCCTACCTACTCACGCGCATTCAATTCCCACTTACTTCACACTCTGCTCGCTCGTCTACACAAGTACACATAACGCATCAATTTAACTTCACTTGCTTTTTCGTCTCTTGGCATTCTCAATGACTGTTGATTTGAAGCACAAAATAATAAGAGTAATGTAATGAGAATAATAAAATTATATAATAAATATATATTTTATTATTATTTGATATGGTGATGAAATGAGATGAGTATGATTATTTATCACATTTAATAATAATAAGATATGTAATATATATTTATTATGTAATTTTATTATCTCATTATATTACTAAAGAAATTTATTTGATTCCTTCAGAGTAAATGTTCTTTCATCCTATCCGCACCTTAATTTATTATCTGGTGTTGCTTTTGGTTTTCGATTCGAATATTTGTAAAATTGAGTAGATCATATAAGGGAAGACACTATTTTTTTATTCATTTTTCTTTCTATAAATTATCAATATATGTAGATTCCAACTAATAAGTGATGTATTACTTCAACAAATTAAATATCAGTGAGAGAATGGATTTATGATTTTAATTTTTATGTATCATCGATGAAAAAAAGATTTATATCGTCATTCAATTTTATACTCTCTCATTAATAAAAATGGTTAAGTCTCACATACATTATTTGAAAAGTCATACAAATGAAAGAATTTAATTAGATGGCTGTGTAAATGTTTTATATACTAACAATATCAAATTCATAAATTTGTTTCGTGTAAACATTATTTATACAACTTAATAATCACGTTTAAAATTTTTTCATTGATTGAAAAATTGAAGCTTAATATACAACTAATGACATTATTGTAAAATTTATTCAGATGCACAGTAGAAATTTATACCCACTAAATCCTGTAAGATATTCATGGGGAAGAATCTATTGTCGTGTGAAATACCATTTTCTGTGAACTAGGAAATTCGATGTGCGTGGAACATTCAATTGTTCTTTGTGGTTACCTCCCATGAGTCTCAAGACATGAGACATTACTTCACAGCCGACTAAATTATATTCAAAATTAATCTCGGTTTAAGATGGCAATAGATTTAAGCCATATAATTAGTTTGATGAAATAAAAATATTGTTATTTGTGGTTCCATCTTGGTTGAGTTTACTAGTTACTACTGGTAATTGGATTGGAAGAGGAGCGTCAACCACACGCCCCTTAAAACGAGGGTGAAACAAGTCTAATTGGTCTTAGGAAGGTGCTCCCTGGATACGGGCCCCCTAAGATGGAAAGCATATATTAACGACTTGTAGTCAAATCAAAGCCTTGGGGCTGGGTGGGTCCACCCTAACAATTGCAGTCCGGATTTTCTATCCCCATTCCCTCGCCCTTCTTTGAAATTTCGTTACATTAAATAATAAGTAGCCATTCTGATTGAAAGTTTAAGATCTTTTGTAGGAGTTTATGCACGAGCTTAGGTTAGTTTATTACAGAATAATATACAATTAAGGCATACGGCATTTGAGCAAACTTTTTAAAAAGTGCTTATTTATTTTAAAACAGTTAAAACTAATTAGAGACTAGTTTACATTTAGTTGCTAAGGCTGTGTTTGGTTCCTATTCCAGAACAGAAAATATAAAATGTAGAGATACTGGAAACAGAAAGTTATTTGATTGTAGAGATAGAAATAAGGACAAAAAATTGAGACACAAAATATAGAAAAATTTTGTACCTTTAAAATGAAGAAACATTGAAAACAGAACATTGTGACAGAAATTTAATATATTTTCTTCCAATAATATCTTTATCCATATTTAATGTTTTTCCATTTTTCCTCACTACCATTGGTGGTCTGACAGTAGCTAGCGGCCGACAGTCTCGTGGGGTTGATAATATCTTTTATTAAGTATTTATTGTCTTATTATTGAATTTCCAAATAAGATACGAAGACAATTGTCACGTCTTGTATTTCACAACTAAACATGATACATGGACAATTTTTTTATGTTTTTATTTCTACTGTTTCTATCTTTACTATCCTGGGACATAGAACAAAGCTACCTTAGAGCATTTTTTTTTTAATGATATGGCACCAATTAATGTTTTAAAATATAATTAAATGCAAACATACGAATTTTGATACCGTACAAAAAAAATTATGTGTTTAAGAGACTCAAATGCCATCTATAAGTACACATTAACACTTTGTTTGGAAATAACCAGAAGTGTTAGCAAGCTTAAATATTTGATATTAAAAAATAATTATTTCCTGTGAAGACAATATATGTTTTTGAAAGTGTTAGACGATAAATTTTATACGATATGTAAATTTATGTTACAGATCTACTATGAAAAAACTATAGACTGTATAGGGCCTTGTTTTGATTTATCGGGTAGCTCGATGTGGTTCAAAGATTCTTAAAGAAGGTTAAGCACAAGGATCACACCGGCATAGCTAATGATTTTGACAATCTGAGTATTACTTTCTACGTAACGCTCATTGTGCTTATCAAATCAAAGCTAAGTAGATTCCAAGGGGACGTTTGACATGTAGGGGATCGATGTGCGAAAGTCTGAAAGATCCAATTGTTTTGAATGGTTATTTGATTTAAATTCTTCTAATAAAAAGGGGGGACCATATATATTAATGCGCAATTGCATGGTATAATTCTCATTTCTTATCATAATCAGACACGGATGCAGAAATCAATAGAAATACCGACAAAGGGAACCGACAAGGAATTGTATCTTCCAAAATTTGCTTTGTCTATCCCGCGAGAACGCATGAATAAAAAACAATAAAAGTGATAAAAACATTTTTGTCAACATTATACCCGAAAGACAGAAAGTAACCAAAAATATTTCCCTTCCCTATGTGCTCTTCTTTTGTTGGATTTTGGTTACAATATGCTGGAAAGATGCTTAATTATGCAACAAATCAGAGAGATTCAATAGTATTGTTTCATGGTCTACAATTCAGCCACGCACAAAGGGTAAATTCCCAACTATTCAAACTCGGAAACATTGCTCCCTGCATCACATTCACAAAGTCACACACTGGCAGTTGCTGTCAGTGATTGCTACAAATAATAAGTTTGAAGAATACCGCGCGGATTCCACGTGATGTCCCCAGCATGCACACGTGGCACCTGGGTCCCGGACCTGGGATTAATCTTTACGCATATTATAAACCATTCAATACGCTATATGGTGGTTACGAATTTTAAAATTATTCTACTCTAAAATTAAAAATTAAATTCTTCATACTTTGTTAAGAAAGAATAGGGTATTTATCACCTCGCCTTAGTCTTATGATTGCTTTCCCTCTATTCTGTATTAACATAACATTAAGGATAAAAATAAATAAAAAGAAAAAATTTTCTTAAATAAATTTCATATATAAAATTATACATAATATTTATTTATAATTTTTTTTATTTTAATTTTCCAACCAAACGCACTCCAGAATCAAATTAAATAAAATCACTAATTTTGCCTTGTTTTTTTTTTATTCAACCAAAGAGGAAAAAACCATTCGATCGGTTCATGGCTTCCAAACACGGCTCAAAAAGCCCATGTGTTTCAATGGTCCAACCCACAATGACAAGGTCAACAAGGATCAACAAGGATGAGGACCACTTCTTCTTCTTGAGAGAGAAAAAAAAAAAGCAAGAAAAAACACGTCAAACTTGAAAATGATCACATCAGATCAAAATCCAAACCCGAAAGCAACAACTTTCTAGCGCCTAATAATGAATGGATATGGCTCGTTGTCCTTTGGGATGGCCACTTGGGTGGTCTGAAATTGCAGGAGAAGGTTCATCTATTTGGCACTGTATGGCCTATAAGAGTAGGCTGAGGCCAAACCTAGCTAGTGTGCATAGCATAGGTGGGGGGGGGGGGGTATGGAGTGCGTTCAAAACATGTCCCCTCACAATTGAATTCTGACGTGAGGGTACACACTACACACACAGCCTTTGGGGGTGGGTTTGTTTGTCTTAATTGGCAGAGCTTCATGGGTGAGGCTGTGCTTGGTTTGGACATGCATTCATGCTATTGTTTTCTTTGTGTGGGCGCGTGCTGTCCTTGCACTACGTATTTAGTGGTGTTTACTGAACAGGCCAAACACAAGTAGCAGGACCTATCAGAGTGGAAGGGCCAGATCAGGCAAACGATTGCACAAAATTAATTAGTTTTGGTCCAGTTTTGAAAATCCCGTTTTTGGGTACATTATATTCTGCTGGAGGACAGCATGGAATGGAATAATTAATTGATTGGCTATACGTTTGGGTGGCACTGATTGAAATCTCTCAGACAGGAGTTAAGCCTTGCTCTCATGGCAGAGAGTACAAAAGAGAGTTGGAGTTGGCAGGTGCATTACTTCACCAAATAGCGTCAAAAGATGAAATGGTTTATGAATTTGTGGCCCCAGTGGCGGATTTGGGTCTCATGAATTTCTCTTTCTCTCTTTCTTCTATATTATCTGGATTTCAATTAATTTTGAGTGAGTAGAATTGGATTAATAAATCTTTTGTAGTGCTAGGTTTTGCTATTTATAAAGTTATATCTTGAAATCTTAGTTTAAAAGAAAAATATTAAATAACTTAAACCAATTATGCATGAATTTCACCTTAATTATCGAAGAATTTGGAGATTTTTTAGATCATCATCTATTCAGTTTTACCGAAGCACATCCTATTTAGTAGGGGAGAAAATTTAATTAGACTAGCTACGAATGATCATCGATCTTAAGCAAATTACAAACAGTGAGATCCAAGACGTGATATTATTATATCTTGGTTTATTTTCATCATCACTACAACAAAATCTAGATTCTCCGTAGTAGTGAGTAGTTTGTCACTGTCACTTGGATTTGGAAATTTGGGGGGTGCAAGTTGCAGTGCACACGTGAGGAAGTGACACAAAATGGACCAGGCATATCGTTACCTTCTTGGCTACGCATTGCACATTATGGGGGTGGGAACAGCGATGTGTAATCCTTGTTTGTTTGGTACATTATTCATGGTCTACGAGGAAAGGTAGGGGGAAAAACTGAAAAAGATTAACTTACCTAAGTTATAAATCAATTAACATGTCAATGTCTAGCCAAAATTAACGTATCTTATCGTGGTACCAACGCGGACGAGGTCGTGGTTCACTGAACTTATTCTGTCGCTGTGAGTGAATTAAATTCCCTAATTTATGGATAAATGATAGCCAGGGATTTTTTTTTTCCTTGGGCTAATTTGGCATTTAATTTTATTTACTTACTGAACTTTGGGGGTGCTATAGAATATTAGAATGAAAGAAAAAGGATAAGATAACAAAGAAAAGAAAGAAAACTAAATAAATTAACAGAAAAAGATGAAATTTTTTTTAATAAATAAACGAAAAAAACATACGGAAATTTTAATAAGACACAAAAGTTTCTAATTCTCCCTTCATTTTCCTGAGAATCCCGTCCCGCATGGAACTTGGAAGAATGAGAAAAGAAGTCCCACTCCCTTTCTTCTTACTAGCAAAAATATGGGTCAAATATCTTTTTGATCCCAAAAAAATATTGAGTTTTTGTTTTGGTCCTGAAAAATATTTTGTTTGGTTTTAATCCAAATATTTTTAAAATTATTTATTTTTAATATCTAAAATTAGTTAAATGATGAGCTCGGTGATAGAAAAACACATTATCCAATCTTACATTATTGTTAATAGTCTTATGTGTCACATTATGATTATATATGTCAAAATGTTCCCTCTAACTCATTAGATCCAACTTATTAATGTATCTCATCAGACCTAATAACTCATTTTACAACATAATTTTGATACATATCGTTATGATATGCCATATGTAGCCGGTGGCTATCACAAAAGGCTACATAACATGATTTTTTTTTTACTTAATTAGTTCAACACTTAGCAAAAAAAAAAAAAACTATTTTCAAGGACTAAAATCAAATTGTTTTGGAAATATTTAGACCAAAATCGAACAAAATTTTTGAGGGACTAAAATTAAAATGTATGGATTTTTCAAAGACCAAAAAGGTATTTAAGACTAAAAATATCTTGAATAACATATAATGATTTAATAAAGTCACATAATTTATTTTAATCTTCATCAACCATATTTTTGCTAAGCAGTTATGCACGACTTGACACTAATGTGTAACATGGCCTACAATAACGTCCAACAAGTTCTAATTGTGGTGTTATGCAAAGGTTTGAGAGGACATGTGGGGTTAGAGCAAGAACACATGAATTAACGGAAAGAACATGAGGAGGCCCATGTGATTATGATGCATCCATCGCATTAATTTCTTATTGGAGTCGGACAAAGGGCTTGGCCTTGACCATCTTGTTTAATGGAGGGGACAATTATGTTAAAAAAGTAGCACAAGCCCACATGGCTCATGGGCCGCTTCATCAAGATAATATTTCAACGACCGAGAAACAAAGGAAGGCAACATTTCTGCGAATGACCTGCAATTGTACCCTTGACAATGAATTCGATAACGACAGAGACTAGGAGTGGTTTTTACAGTGCATAAGCACAAAGTTAATCAGGTTATCTTAGTGGAATTAGTTTAGTCAAAGTTTGTTATATTAGTGATTCAGTTATTCTACTCCTCCGTGTATATTAACCACAATTGGTGTAACAGATTTGATGAATTCTCTCATTCTCGCTCTTAATATGGTATTAGAGGCAGCTCCTATTTATGAATATAGTATTGTTCTTTAATTATAAATGAGTATATTGAGAACTCAACTTTACAAAGATAATACTTTTCTTTATCATAAATTTTTATATATTTGACCATTTTTACTGATACCCGTTCTTGATTTTTTTTTCTTAGAGTGGATTTATTGTTTTATGAGTAGTGTTAATGTGAAAAAAAAAAAGAGAGATACACACAAACTTTATTTTCCTTATTTTTTCACTTATTGGAGACTTCTTAAAGAAATAACTGGATTGGAATTTTGTATCCCCATACCAAGTTCTTACATGTGTTCTTTAAAAACAACTTCCAAGGAGAAGATCTAAGAAAATACAAGTAGACTAGCTTTGCAGACACACAAAAAGGCTGGTCTTCACACTGGCCACTCACTTATTCAAAAGAAAAGTAGTAACTTTCAGACTAGGATACATTGAATCAAAAGTAGCCAGAAAGAAGCCAAAAAGAAGGACATGCAAAACCCACCGCCTGCAATTAAAGGGGGTGGTGCTGGATAAAAATTAAAAAGTGACATAATAGTACGCTTTAAAATCTATCTTTTTTTTTTTTTTTGTTATGTAAGGTTTAAAATCTATCTGTGTTTGAAGGAATGCAATATCTTATTATTGTTCTTATAATCCAATTATCTTAATCAAACTTGCAATCTTAACTAAAACAAAAATAAGGCTCTCACCACTTTGAAAGAGCTTTACCTAATCACGACTTCGATCCAGAATTGTGCGAGTAATTCCTAAAAATCTAGAATGAAGTCAAATTGCAAATTGAAATAGATGTTCAGCTATACATTTAATCGGTGCCCCTTTTCATTTAGGGGTAGAACGAATTCAAGACAGGCAATACCAGCTATACAAGGAAAAAGATGTGCACCGCGGTTGAGGCCATAAGACAAAAAATATCCAGTGCTGTTGAGGCAATGATAAAAAATAATAAATCTAATGCTGTTGTGGCCATATAAGCTTAGACAAATGGAATGTGAAACATCAAACATGGGAACTTGTCGTTTTCTATGAAAGTCAAGGTTCTTTGTTCTGCTGTAAGGAGTATAGCTAGGAGGAGGACAAAAGATGAATGGAAAACTTTAATGTTGACAATGACTGGAAGAGGCCATAATCAGATCGAGGAGAGGAGAAACAATGAACAGAACACTGATTTTTTTTGGATCACGGTTTTTCATCTTTCACCGACATTTTTTTTTTCTTCTTTGTCACGTAGTCACTTTCTTTTGGAACTTGAAATCAACTTGGAATTGGCTTGCTTGTGTGATTGAACGGTAATCTAAACGTTTTGGCTATTCATACGGTGAAATGAAGTATTTCATTCCTGCTGTTGTTTTGTACTACTGAGTACATATCGTACTGTAGGTCATCAATGTCTCATACTTTGATTATCATGAAGAAACTCGATCCATCATGCTCAATAACAAGATTTGAGATGCGAGCGACAAATTCATGCCGAGGGACACGATTGCTGTTGTAGTACTTCTGAAAGTTAGTTCAACATCAAACTGGAGTGCCATTAATGGGACTCAAACACCATTATTTTTGAGAGTGAGCATAAAATCTAATATTTTATTCTTGCCCCACACACAATAAAATTGGTGGGTCTCATAGTCAAATAAGTGTATCATGATCTATTTTTCTTTTTATTGTGAGTGTATATATATATAAACTGTTAAACTTTGCCTATATATGCAAGAATTTTTCAATTTGTTCAGAGTTCCTCTGACAACCAAAATTCATCCTCAATCAGTGCACCGTCCATTTCCCAATTTCTTTCAATGAAGTCTGATAGGATGATGCACGTGTTAGACGTGAGTGCAGATACTACGCGAATGCTTTTTGTCCAAACATGCATCGGTGTCTTGTGGCACATTAATTTTCTTTTTATTGATTATATGTATTTATCTTCAAACAAACAAGGATTAGCATTCTCTCAGAACCTTATGATTCATGAGTAATATGAGAAAAGAACATAAACATACCCAAATGAGTGGAAGCTTGAGGGAGAGTTTGCCTAAACGGGTAAGATAATTAAGAATACTTTGGCCTGCTGGCCTCTGTAAATAGGCACGCGACCATTAGTATTTTATATTATAGGATTTGGTTCCTACAAAGTGAAGATAAATGTAAAGCGAAAAAAATAAGAGATTAATCGCCATTAAATCATCTAACGCGACTCACCTAATGAAGTGAAAAACTAGTGGAATGGAATAGCTATTTCATTTGGACAAGATATGCACGCCTTGAATTCGAGGAAATCGGAAGACTGTCTTAAAGAAAAGCAACAAGAAAAATCTGGTTCCTGTAGTTCTGGGGACACTTGCTGTATAGTCCGAGTTCAACATGCATTGCACATGCAAGCAGGGTTAGGTGTATGTACGTAAGGAGAGAAACAAAAAAGCAATTACTATGTTAGAGCCTCTGAAAGCGATGCATGACAAAGCTTTCAATGTGGCCTAGATTTTCCAACAGTGCTTCGAACGAAATAGTGCAGTGTTCGGTTTGGGCGAGGAGGGAGGGTTTCATGAACGATTTGGATTAGTGGCTGCTTTTGTTCGAGTGTGAAGCACGAGACTGCACACTGCCGAGGGTACTCTATCAGCGGACAAGGATACACTTTTAGCATGGCTAATGTATCCTCCATCTTTCCAGTATCAATAATTATCAATAGCTTAGGTAGGAATTCATAGGAAATAATTCCTTTCTTTCTTTTTTATTTATTTATCAAAAGCTAATTCTCATTCCTCTCAACCTTCGGGTGAAATAAGAGGAACTAAAAATTCATGAAGTTAATAATTATAATTATTCTGTTATGTTTTTTATTATATATATTCCAAACACGATTAACAGATTTATATTAGATTCTTTTAATCATAATCTAAACCAGCGAGAAAGGTTGCCTTCCCTTTCTTCCATTTCCAATCCCTTCTTACTAATTATGATCCATTCTGTTAGTGAAAACTGAAAAACATCCAAACACAATGTTAAAGCATTTTGGAAAATTATAAAAAAGTGGTTTTGATTGTAATCTCTTCAAAATAAAGTCTCGTCTTTTGATTTTTTTCTCCCTCTTTCTGGCATCTTTTTTTAATCTATTCTTCTCTACCATACTAATTCTTTATATTTATAAATATTTTAGAATATATCTTTCGTCCTTTTAAATATCTTTTCTTTATAATCATTTTAAAAATCTTATTTTAACATTTTTAATTACTTGATAGTGTTCTACTAACTACATAGTGTTATACTAACGACAAAAATAAAACACATCGAAAAAACCAATAAAAAAAAATCGAACTAAAATTAATAAAACTCATTGTTACAGAAACTTTAAAATACATTTTTTTAATCATTTATCTAGGTACATTTTCCATTATCAACTGTCAGTTTCTATAATAATTCGCGCACTCCATTGACACAACGGGGGATTTTCGATTTTATCAACTACAACTACGTCCCGAACAACAGATCATTTGACATACTATCACTTATTTTTCACTCTTGACCCAAAAAAAAAAAAAGAAAGAAAGAATATCTTTCACTGAAATAAGTACTTTGTATAAATAATCTAACATATGTTACACTCGATCCTAGCAATAGATATACTCATTTCCGTGATCGAGAATGGCATGTGTGCCCTAAGCCAATAGTAGCTTCCCGAGAGAATACTCTCGCAGCAGGGATAATACATTGGGCAAATGACGCGCTTTGACTCGAAGGTGCAAGTATAATTAAGAAATTTATTCAATATGCTAACAGCATATTTTAACCAAATCAGGAAATACAAATGAGGTTATATATATTCATGAATCACAAACGAAATTTGCGAGAAAAATGTAAGCTTATTTACAATACTTCATCATCTTCTTGGTTATAAAATGAACCCTCATCGACGGGCAACGATGGTGGGGTTCCGGGTGGAATACGAGCTGCACCATTTTCGCCGGCACATATGCATAGAGCCTCTGCATCTCTAAGGGTTGCATCAAGGTCAATACGACCGCTTAGCTCATTTATAAATTTCAAAAGGGTGTCGAAGTCCATTCCTTCTCCCATTATTTTATTACGGTATCGTTTCAAGACTGCAATACACACATACAGGTGCAGATGCTCGGAAGGATAATGCGTCCATAAAACTTCCCACAAGCGCATCGTTTTTTCGAACTCAAACTCCCTGAAATGTCAATCAATATTGAATAGTTGTGTAAATAAGAGCATCGTATACAGACGTTTCAGGTAAATCAAGGCAAGGCTAAACCTGTCATTTGCAATATGCAAATATAAGAAACACTTCACTAACATCCAAATGGGTTAGTTTGTAATCCCATGATGAGACATAAATGGAAACTACAAACATGTTATTTCTAACAGAATCATTGCTATGGAGAGTAAACCTTCACCCAAACATTTTAATTGTTGAGGCAACTGTTATCAGGAGGAGACGGATCAGACTTCAATGTTTAGATAAGAACATTTTGTTCAACATCCAACAGTGGATTAAGTTAATACTGGACATCAAGGACCACACATTTGCAAATGCAGCTACTATCCAGAGCTATATTTGTAGTACTAGACTGAATTCCATCAAAACTTCTCATTGAATGACAGTCAAACTGCCTTTTGTGTTGCTGGTATAGCCAAACTAATTTCACATGGCCGGGAAAAATAACTATATCTAACAGCATGGAATCACAACACCATTAACATCTAATGTTCCAAAAATGATTAGCTATGGCAAATATAATAATTCAAGGAAACTGACCTTTTAAATTGGATCAAAACCCAACGGAAGCAGAAGAAATAATTCAAGCAGTCATGCTGCTTGAAATAATTATGCAATGGACTATCCAACAGCTCCACCAACTGCAACAGAACAGAGAAATATTAGGAATGGCAAAGGATACCAAGAGCTATACATTTCAGTGCCAGAATTCCTACAAAGATGTGGAGACTGGGTACCCCAGAATGTAGCACATAAGTTGGGAACGGGATGCTGAAAGACAGACATGCTGAGACAGACTATTAAGGTTCAATGCAAGCTTATTTTACAGAAGGCTAAACACAATTTGACTTCTAATAAAAATTTCTACTAACAGTCTATAACTCCTATTTTGATGGAGCAAAAAAAAAAAAATCTGCAGTTTACATAGGCACAGGACATATTTTGTATGATTGATAAAGTCGTAAGAGATGCATCAGCACACCAGCTAATGCAGAGAATTGAAATTAAAGATGGATGCAGAAGTTATTGGTGCCAAACAAATAACTGCATTATATTAGAATACATGCCTGATAGATTCGATGGGAAAGTGATGTTATATCAATGTCTCTATATTGCAGAATCAGATGCTGGTGCAAGGCTTTATGAAAGAAAAATGAAAAATGTTTATTATTTATGACATAATTTAGGAATCATCACAAGCTATTGACACGGGCAAAGCTGGTCAGAAGCCGTGTCACAACCTGTTGCTATGTACCAAGTTATGGAAAAATCATAACAACACCTCCAATTTGTGATCGCTCAGCACAACTCTATGCATACAGATGCACTATAAGATGAGCACAAAATGAGCTTGTGCATACGCGTGTGTGAAAAAAGTATAATGCTAGGGTCAGGCCACTGAGGCAAGTAAAATCAACCAACAGAGGTATGACCACCTAGTCAATAAAATTTTATAATGGGGATATGTGTGTGTTGCTTACAAGGGAAAGAGAGAACAAGAGAAAAACCTTAGATATGGCAAAAAGTTGAGAGTGCATGCCATTCTGGTCGCGATTAAAATTGGGTCCAAGACGTTCCATTAGAGCAACAAAACACCAAAATGCCTCTGATTCATCTCCCATCACAAAAAATATAGGAGACAGTAGATCACTCATTCCCTGTAAAAACAACATATATATAAGATCCCTTAACCATATTAGACAATGATCCTCAACTATTACCTGGCTTTTGAACTGGGGGAAGGGTAGGGGATTGTATATTAAGACAATTAAAGGACATGATAATTCATGGTTTCGTTATGTAATTTGGCTCTGAAATTATTCTGTTTAATAAAATAATTAAGCATCCATGGAAACCATACACGAATATGCAAAAGGGTTTCTCACTTTAAAAAAGATGGCATGCAAGATATATGATTTCACAGTAATTAAGCCCAAGATTCACACTGTATAGTACCTGACAATAACCAAGATCAAAGTTGTAGAATGAATATGTCAACAAGATATCCCGCATAATAATAACATTTGGATTATCATCCCCTTCATAGAAAGCTAGCGATCTATCAGTTCTCACCTTCAAAAATACAAGAAAAGATATTTAAAATAAAATAAGCATAATTTATCTGTTCATTTATAATTAATCTTAGCACAGAATCAGTTGGATTAGTTTCCAGCTTACCACATCTTTCTCAATAAGACCTTTCCTTTCCCTGAATTTAGTAAATCTTTTAGCCTGTGCTGAGGAGATACTCTGCAGGGGAAAAATTGAACAAATTTTTATTTTGGAAGAGGCTTAGTTGATGGGGGGAAAAAAGAATTACAGCAAAAATACAATATCGACAGAAATGACAAAATCCATTACTGAAATTCATGGTTACACGGATATTAATCAAGAAAAGAAAACAACAATGAAGAGACTTGAGTCAATCCAGGTTCACAGCATCAACATTTATGTAACTGGCAAGGTTGAAGATTGTATTTAATATTTGTATAAGCTCCATATATGCTTTAGGTTGCACTATCTAGAACCAACTATGATGGGGTAGAAGTGACCAAAGAACATTGATTCAGCCCTGATTCCAGGTGAGAAAAGATCCACCTGATGCAGGTGCAGTGTGATCACTAGTAGTTTGGCAATCTCTGATCGAAACCTGACTTGTTTACACCCGTATCAGAAACTGTTAATTGGGAAGCCCTTCCAACACGCACTGCATGCCCTTAATTTTGATATTTGACATACTATAAACACGTGTTTCAGATCATCCCATGAAATCGGCATAAAATATTTTAAGGACATTGATCTTATAATCAATTGCACCAACTTCATAACCCAAAAAACTATTCCGAAACGAATGGCAGGAAAGTATAAAGGGAAGTATATTGGAAAAAAAAGCATGCTATGAGCAAATGAAAACCTGCCACTGGTTCTTTATGGTTTCATACTCAGTCTTCTTAACCGACTTCAGGAATTCTCTCTCAGCATATGTTGATTCATATGAGTAGTATCCCAAAAGCAAACCCCAAACCTACAATTAATATACAGCCCTATAAGAAGAAGAGTATATTTAATTCATCATCAAAATACTTAGTTTAAGACCAATTGCATACACAATACACAAACCTCATTTCGTAATTTGTGATTAAGTCCACCATAAAATATTCTCTTCCTCAAAGCATCTGAATCTGTGACTCGCCCTTCAGAATCCAACAAGGTAATCCACTACAGATGTTTGACCCCAGTAAGCAATTTAGCAAACATCAGAGAATTTTCAGTATAACATTTTTAACATAATAACATGAATAACATCCCTCAACAATTATCATAAAGCATAAAATTCTTCAAATCAAGGTCGCATCATGGGCCCCACACTAGTATCAATGGATAAGTTATCACATCATGCTCCACAATGCTCCTTTATGGAGCAATATAGATAAAAAAATAACTTAACAGAAAGGAATTAATATTAGTTATGTAGACACTGACACCCAAAATTTCAAAATGCACGAAAGAGAAAATATAAACAAGATCAAGACATAGAACAGACATGAAATGATTGAAACTTATCCAAAACAAATTGTTATACTGGAAATTTTGGAATGCACACTTCTCAAGGCATTAATACATGCATGCACACTATATCTTATTAATAAGAATGTAGCATATTTACTTTCTTTCCCCTGTAAACTTCACATTTTCAGGGATAAAAATCCTTCTTTTTTTAATCGTTGAAGTTCCTTTCTTTACCATTCAAAAAATACGGAAGTTATATCTCTCTCACCCCATTGCCCCATTGATTCTACTAGAACACATTGTAAATTTAAAATATTCTTATTTGCCTCAAATTTTTTATCAATGTTTTATGTTTTCAATATTGGATTGAATCATTTAAGATAAAGTAAACATTAGAGAATTAATTTCACCCAAATCATGCAGTTTAATACATGATTTGTTTGCCCCACACAGGAAATATAGAAAGATACACACATGCACATCAAGAGAGAGAGAGAGAGGAAAGAGTCAAAATAAAGAAAAAGCTAATTGAAGTTCCAGGAGAACAGTTAGAGTGAAGTCATCATAATCTCCACGCCTTCTGGTCCAATCATCCCAAGGAAGAATGACAAACACTTGCATTATCATATGGATGATCATCATGAAAAGTGGGTATTTCCAAGAGAAATTCATTCTTATAATCAGATGCTGGCAGCCTTTATAAGTAACAATATCTTACAGGATACAAATAGCTCATACCTCTTCAAAACCTAAGGGGGCTTGACGTGGTTTTCCCCATACCAATGATAATTTTTCAAGCTGCCAGAAGAGAAACAAAAGAGGATATCATTAGTATTATAGTGTAAAAAGGGAACTTGACAATGGAATCACCTATAAAACTTTGGAAATATCAGCAGTAGCCTAAATCATTCCATAAGCATAGATACATTAAATACAACAATACCTTCATAACAACCAAAATATTTAAGGCTACAATACTAACACAGATTGACAAATGCCACAAGGCACGATGTGGACAACTACAAGTTATGGCACTAGATGCACTCAAGATACTTCATGACTATTATTATGTAAAGCTACAAAAAATGGGGGATCTTCGACTTGCTATATTGATTAAACAATGCTACCTGATTGTCCATTTTAAGTTAAATTATATTCAAGGTGGGAAAGATATGAACAAAGTACCAAAGGTTTCTAATTATATTAATTTTGCAACTGACAACACACAATTTTCTTGCTTAAAGTAATGCTAACATTAACAATACCAGCAATGAAGAAAAAGGTTACCACCTGAGGATCTGAGACAACGGGACTTTCATCAGGACTGTTTCCAGCAACATTGGAAGATTTCTTAGGATGATCAAGGTCAGTCTGGATATGGGTTCTCCTCTCGTGGCTGCTAAATCCATTGCTATGGTTTTCTCCAAAGAGTTGTGAAGTTGTTTCACGGGCAAATTTTGTCACAAGAGAAAACTTCTCTAAAACTTGAATAGAAAGGTCCCGAGGATCATGAACTTTATGTCTTGCTCTTCCACGGAATTGAGGAACACTGGCACTTAGATTATTCACACCACTATCAGTCCTCTCTTGGCTCTCATTCAAAGTAGATTCATCAACTGACACATTTGAAGGTCCACATGCAATAGAAACAGCCCTGGGCAGCTCCAAAGAAGACAAGGTCCTCTGGAAGTAATCCATTGGAAAATTTAGCAAGCCAAATAACATGATATAAATTTAACCTCATAAACCAAGCGATACTTCAGAGGCCTAAGGGAATTCTAGAGATAAGCACTTAACATTCTTCTCATCTTTTTGAAGGAGAGTAGCAAAAACACATACACATTGTGAGTGTCTATGCTCAACTGTTCATATATAATTGATATTTAAAGGAAAAAAGGGGGGCATAAATTACTCAAAAGTCTGAACCATTATCAATATTTTTTACTAGTAAAGCAATATTTTAATATCAGGAAGTATAAAGTCATAACAGATTAGTCCCTTAAAAATTCACATACACAATAGTCCTTGAGAGAAACTAAAATGTTAAAACCTGAAACCTAATTTGGGGACTAATGTGCATATGGTTTTTCTCTA
>JAVHNL010000314.1:0-40770 GCA_031216105.1 Dalbergia cultrata | reverse complement strand
ATTTCATCATCAATTCCGCCTACATTGGATACTGGGCGATGGCGTAAAAGGGACGATAGGAGATGGGGCATAGAAGGAATTCGGGCACTACTTGCTGGTCCCAGTCCTACACTGTTCTGAAACTTAAGGATGGAATTGACATCACCCAGAACTTTGGTACAAATGCAAAATAACAAGAGCTGAGATCTCCAAACCTGTCCATTTGGAAGAATTTTCTCCCCCATAGTATTTTTCGGGCACTGAGGATGGTTCTCAACCAAAAGTACCGGGTTCTCAAGCCTTGAATCGGACACTGCCAGATGTATATACTGCTGCATTAAGTTGGTACATTGAGAAACATATGACTCATAACTAATGGCATACCCATTAGGTCCTTCTGGAATTGGTGAGGAAGAATGAGTCATGATTAGGATGGTGTTAAACCAGATTGCTGCACCAAATACTTCAGTCATAAGTTTCAAAAGCGGGAAGTCACTATAGCCAGCACTGATCAGATCAAGCCGCTCAAAGTACAAAACAATGTCAGGAGGAGACTTTCTAATGAATCTCTTAACAGAAAGCATGATCCTCTTATTTCTCTTCACATTACTGGTGGAGGAAGGCAAGAAACCAGGGGTATCAATAAATGTTATGTTCAGCCCATTGACAGTTCCAACAACTTCTTGGATGCAATTAGTAGCAGGTTGAAATGCATCAGTGATGGTTTTTTCTTGACCAAATATTGAATTTATGGTAGCACTTTTACCAACTCCTGTTTTACCTAGGACAAGTATTCTGCAGGAAAAATCCAATTGGGGCATACCAGTTTCCTCCTGTTCGGCTGCTATTGCTCGGGCTCTACTGCTACTAAAGTTAACTCTTTTCAGATCTGATTCCTCGGCACGAATCAAAGTTGCAAGGTGCATCCGATATAGGACCTTGGGGACCAAGAGATTTTCTTGTGACTGACCGTGGCGCTGGAGCAGTCGGAAGAATTTAACTTGGAGATCCTCCACCTTTGCCAAAGTATCCTTCCGTCTTCCATTGGCGTTATGTCGAGATTGACAAACTTCTGTCTCTGAAACTTGATGCAAGGTAGAACGACAAGGGCTACTCTGATCACCATAAGAGAAGTTTGGTGCAGAAGGAACTGGTGATGCTACTGAACTAGCTGAGGGAGCTGAACCCAACAAAAAGCCTAAGAATCAGTTCTATCAAGCAAGTACTGATGATAGACATATGACATTTCAATTGGTGCAAACTTCGATTCAGTTTTAACAACTGATTCTTAGGCATGGAATTTAGCATCATTTGCTTTGGTCATCCTCACATATATAAGTATTAAAATAAAGAACTTAAATTAACATCATAACACCTCTTTGGCTTTTTTTTTTTTTTGTAGGCAAAGTTAATCTCAATTTACATGTTGACTGGACAAAAGGACACACAAATGAATCTTATTATTAGTCAAATGCTGGCCTATGACGAAGTATATGGCCCTACGTAATTTGAAGTTATGTTAGTGCATATTCAGTAACTCCATACCAACATTATTATCAGGGTTGTACCTTGCTCACTATATTCTTCACCTCGATGTCCTTCATCACAGACACTATTAGTGCCTGATAATGGTGTAGACGAAACCAATGATCTGGACAGTATCTGAGAGAAAAGCCAATCTCTAACACCTTTCATCTTACTGCAATATATGAAAGGAAGACTACATATAACTAAAATTTGATAAATTAAAATGTTGAGCCAGAGAGAGTAAACATAACCCCTCAAAATATATTAAGGTCTCAATCCAAAATACACACAACATGCAGTCCACAGACCATCAGAATGTTTAATTGTTTGCTTTTATGGGGATTTCCTGCCCATCGTTCAAATTTTGAGAGGATTCAATGGACATGCATACACACAAAGTGTTCCTACTTCCAAGCCAACTAATTACAAGTCAATTTGAACAGTGTCCAAGGTTGTGTTCGGTTTATAGTCTGCAACCGAAAAGCTACTTGTTTTTCCCTCACGCTCAATCCATAGTTTTGAGACTAAAAACTACGTTGAAATATTACTCAATTTTTGTCTAACACGTTCCAATGAATTGAAATCGAATTTGCACCCTTCAAACCATGATTTTGGATGTTAAAAAAAAAAAAAACGAAATCCAAACATGCTATAAGCAGTTGAGTTAATCAGTGTGGGAGCAACTGAGGGGCATAATGAGATAGCCCTTGATTCTGCTAATTATAGTTTCTGATCAACACGAAAAAAATTGAACACATGAGAAAACCGGTGCACCATAAAGCAACGAAAAAAACTACGTAAAATCCAATGAAACACAGATTACAAAACAAATTTACATATAGGAAGTGAAAGCGCGAAAAAAAGCAGTTAGCCTAAAATACCAGATTCTCAGAGTCCTCCACCACTTCGATATCAAAGCATCAACCACAAAATAAAATATGAAAAATTGAAAAAAGCGTTTCCCGAGAAGCACTTTTGTTATGCTTTGCTGTCGTACCGACAAGTGCGAATAATTAACGGAGCAATGTTCTCGTAAATAACGAGGAGTTGGTGGTGGTGTAGAATCCCCGAACGAAGGAGCATGAGAAGAGAGAGAGAAAAGAAGGAAAAAAAAACCTAAAAGCCCTAATTAGAGAGGTGAAAATGAAGAAGGAAGGGCAACGAAACCCGATGGAAGAAGAGAATGCGAAACGGAAACCCGAAACCCGAAAGAGGATCCGAATGAAGATGAAAGGGGAAGAGTGATGATAAGAAGAAGAGGGGAAAGGAAGGGAGGCGGAGAAAGAAGAAAATGGAGATTACGGGATAAGACAGATAGAGACGACACCTCACCGCACCTTCCTTCGTCACTCACACACACACCACCAGCAAAATTGTTTTTTTGTTTTTTTTTAATTGGTTTTTTCTTTATTGTTTTTTCTTTTCTAAAGGCCCAGATCAAAACAAAACGCGCGAAGCAAAAGTCAGTCCTACCGCTCTACGGGGACATAATAGGTGCTTAATAAAAGAACTTGTCATTATTGCCATTTTTTCTGTTTTATTATACACGGCTCTGACCAAACAAGAGGAAAAATAAAAAAAAAAAGTTATAAATGGCAAATGGAGCTCGCCTACTTTAATTTTGTCCGTGAATCAGATGCTTTTCACGTTTTAGGTTTCGATGCCATTTGGAAAAGAATAATGATATTATACTCTGAATTTTATAAAGAATTTTATACGTCATAAAAGAATAAATAATATTTCTAATTTAATTTTAATTTGATCATAATACAAAATTTTACATCAATGAAGTCCTAATAGTTTTTTTTATTTAACACCAATTTAGTGATTGAATTTTATTAGACTAAATTATTGTCAAATTGAAAATATTAAGACTAAAAAAAATTAATTACTTCATGATAATATATTAACCATTCAAATTATAATTTAAAGTTATAAATATATAAATATTATAAAAATATTGATCACGTTTAATTTGTGAGAGTTAATATATAAGAGTTTAATTTTAATATATTTATCATCTAAAACTTTTGTATACACTAATATGATTATATATTATCATATCAATAAATTATGTTTGACTTTTTCCCACTGCTTTAAAAGTTACATATATGTAAGGATTTAATTGGATGGCTATCAATATGCTTAAATTAAATTCAATATATAATGTTGTCATAAGGAATAAATAAACAATTTAATTTCTATGCTTATTTTATACTATCAATTAATAAAAATTAAAAAAATAAAATCATATTCAATAGTTATCATCATGGATTACCCGCTATAATTGCGCATGTTCTTTAATTTCTATCCGTCGATAATGTAATATTGTTTTATGTTATCAATACTCCTGAGTAAAATAAAAAGTTTTTTTTTGGCATTTTTAATATATATAAAGTTTAATTTTGATGTACTAATACTAAAAAAAATTCTACACCATCATACAGTCAAGTATCTCCATTAACATGACATTTCATATAGTGATTGTGAAAATTAATTATATTTACTAATGTGATAATATATTATTAGATTATTTTCTTCAAAATTAAATCTTATATTTTAACATAGCATGTAATCAACCATAACCGAGCTACATTCCTAGGAAGGGACAGAATTCAAACATATACTAGGCAATTATTAGCAGGAAATCTTAGTCATGACAAATATCCGAAAATAAAAATACCGTACAAGATCATTATTACAAAAAAAAAAAAAGGAGGAATCTCAGAATATCCCATAATAATATTCAATTTAGGTGCTCATCCAAGTGACATAAGAAATAAACAAACTATCTTTTACGTACAAATTCAATAATATCTCACGGTAGTATTCAATTTAAGTATTCAAATAACAGATCTCAAAGTTTATATGTTTTAGTGTTAAAACGGCAAGACCTCTGCAACAAAAAACAGGGCAAGGACCTTTGGGGGAGAATTGGCCGAAGTAGTAGGTTTTGATGTTTTGGTGATATGGCGGAAGTTGTAGTTGTTACTTTGTTCTGTGTCAAGACACGCCCTAAGTCTATATAAACCCCAGCTTTAATGCAGCTGCAAACTGACATGTATGATAATATTTTGTCGTAATTATTCTTACACATGTAATGAAGCTGATTTTATTGCCTCTAATATCCATGTCTCAACATATTATCATGAAGGTGGTCCCTTCCTCTTAACAAATTTCCACCGATCTTGTTTGATCAACACTTCATCCAGTTGTTTCCAAAGTTGTGAACTTGTCATTAAGCAATATGTTACAGGTTTCAATGAAAATGAAATACAGAGCTAGCACGGCCAATCGGGGAAGGTCCTTGCCTTCCGACTTATCAGAATGAAAAATGTGCAGTGTGACACAGTGAAATCCTTTCAGGCACTGATTTTCAGCGCATCATAGGCGGAAAAAAAATGGAACCTGCAATTAATATAAATAGTTAATCTTCATTTTATTCCCTAAACTTATACCTAAATCATTTTAATCCCTTACTTTTAAAAATAAGTCAATTTTATCTCTTATATTGCAAAATTTAAATCATATTAATCCCTTAATCATTTTATATTTAACATTCTATCGATTAAATAATTAAATAATAATAAATAAATACCTTGATATACCATGTGCTATCTGAAATAAAATAAAATTTAAATAACTCATTTTAATACGTAAAATTATACAAAAATAAGTAGTTTAAATTTTCATTTTAAGTCATAAAATTACTTATTTTATATAACTTTGAACATTAAAATGGGTTATTTTAAATTCTGTCCTACTTTAGACAACGCATGAAATGTTAAGGTATCACTTAACATTACATATCACCATTCAATTTACAAAATGTTAAATAAAAATGAGATAAAGAACTAACTTGACTCACATTTTGTAATATTAAGAACTAATTTGACTTATTTTGAAAATTAAGGACTAAAATGACTCACAAGTATAAAGTGAGGACTAAGATGAGCATTTACACTAACATAAAAGAGATGAAATAGGTAAAAAAAACAAAAAAAAAGGCAGAAAAGAAGCAACAGGAAACAATTTCAAAGGAATCCATACCCTCAATTTTTCCAAAAAGTTGGATCGCCTCAAAAATTCTGGCTCGTTTCTTTATCCAACTTTAAAGTATAAATTAACTCTCAACTCCTCTAGAAATGATACAGAGTTGCTAGTTGTGACGGCAAGAAATTATAGTCTCCTTTTTTGTTTTTTCCCCTCATGTATAAATGGAAAAGCCATGGCATATCATTGGTGAGAAAATTGATAGTAACCATGGCACACGAATGATTTTAGACCATCTCCTGTGAAAATCATGAGGCAACCTGTTTATCAGTTGCTTTATAAAAAAGCATCTTCTGTACATAGAACATCATGTAAGCCTGGGCAGCCCTCACAATGTTCTCATCAACTCGAGTAATCCAAGCATCATCGCACTTGTACCACTGATTGCTTAATCGCAGATAGGTTACATAATGCCCAGCATCTAGCTTACCACTATGAGTGACGACAGCAAACAACTCGAATTCTGAAGACAATTCATTTGAAGCATCAGGCTCATCCCCATCAAAAGGAAAGATTCTGTTCCCGAATCGACTCCTTAAGATTGATGATGAGAGATATGGGGACATGTCCAGTGAAAAGGGGAACTGCAGATAGCGGTCCACCTTCCTTGACATCTTTCTAGTTGAAGAATGCTCAAATCTTTTTATATGGAAGCAAGAAACAAGGGGAAGCTTCCTTATGGACATTTGCTTGAGTGTTTCCTGCCTGACCTGACACTGCTGACAGAAAAACTTTTGGTCTGACCCCAATCTCTCGGCTCTTGTAAATCTCTCCAGGCACCCCATCAGGGTAGATGTCCCAGAGTTTTGGCTTGAATTCTTGCAATCAACCTCACCATTGCAAGAATGATTGGATGCTGCAGCGGCCATCTTGGTAGAACCCCCTTGAGTTGGTTCCAAGTCCAGTGAGATGTCTATGCATGGGTCATAAGTGGTGGATGTGAAACCACAGGCCATACACATTACATCTGACCGCAAGATACCAGAGAATACCCTATGAGCAATACAACAATCACCACTGCCTGCACCATCAATGCAATGAGGTCACACAAAATGTTAACCTTAATCAAAGATGTCAGGTTAAGAGCAAACTTACCATTGAAAATCTTTTACACTTTCAGCAATTTCAATAAATTATTCAGCAAAAATAAGTTAGCAGATAAATTCCTTTGAGGATAATTACAATTACAAACGAGATGGACCCTGATGTTTAAACTGAGGGGTTAAAGTGCAGACACAGTCAAAAAGATTCCTAATCGTACAACCGTTGTACTGATGTAATTATGTAAGGGAGGACTTTGCACATCACAGTTAGAATAAGAAGAGATTGCAGATTATTTGCCAGGCTCCCTCTCCAAGATGCAGGGGGTCCAGTACATAACACATGATTCTTAAACAGAGAACTGGTTACTGGTCGTATACTACAACAGATGACCTCCCTGAATTTATACGCTCCTAATTGACAATAAGAAGGACATGGTACTTGCAACGGAAGCCAAGGAATCATAACTGCAGGAAAACTCACACGGTTCTAACACACTGGTGATGGCCAGAAAACTAATGCAACCTTCTCTCCAGGATAGGGCAAGCCTTGTTTAATTATAGCCTAAACATGGAAAAAGGTGGAGTTAACATTAGCATTATTTGATCTAGAATCTCCTACATGATCAACTGAACAGTCGAAATTGACTTACTGGAGTGTAGCAGCTAACACCATCACACCAGCAGATTGTGGTTGAGAATTAGCCCTAATTGTTTGAGCAATTGTCAACTCCTAGTGCAACAAGCAAGAGACCTAAACCCTCCCCTGCAGTTTAAATATTATGGTAACTCTGTTATCTTAAATGGTATTTTGAATCATTTTGAATGCAAAATCAAAGATATCAAAGACAGCAAGACAGTGGCAATCCATTTGATCATCTTCCATAATAAGTATGGCTGCAGCTATGATTTCACTGAGCTAATTCGCTGATTTGTCAGTTGTTGAAATGGGCAACAGATTAACCTTTTACACCGCCTAAGGATTTGTGTTCTTGACACTCCAATGCTATTGCTGAACACCATGGAGATAAGCATTCTATTGCTCTCGAGGTTTTCAAATTCTCTCATATAATTATATATTAAATCATTCAGCAAGTTTTTGCCATAAAACAGGACATTGGGATAGGCTAACATAAACTTTGGTCATTGGAGAAGTCTTCTTAACATAGCAATAACACACTATCAAAGATCAAACGACGTGTAACAATCCCTAAGTTAATTTGCAAAAGCAATACTGCATGAAAATTATTTTGGTATGAACGAAACCCATTTGAAGTTGTTATGAAACGACAAGGTACCCTTTTTTATCGCCTACCCCATCTTGATTTCCGAATTTCAAGGGCTGAAAATTCAACATGTTTATGCCACATGTCCATTTATTATTATCTACCCCATCTTGATTTCTGAATTCAATGGACTGAAAATGCAACTTATGTATGCTACATGTCCCTTTTTTATCATCTACTGCATCTTGATTTCCAAATTTAACAGACAAAAAAAATGCGAGATGTTTACGTCACATGCTTCACAACAGATTTCGAACTAAATCTTTCATATCAAGCAGCAATTCTGAAAACACATGTTTACGTAACATGTTTCATAACCACTTTTGTACAAAATCTTTAGTACCAGATAGCAGCAGTTCAGACAAAAAAACATCATAACAAAAATTATTATACATCGTTACCTTCACTATGCGGCTTGCGCCGATCCTTCTCCACCTTTTCATGGATTCCATCAAGCATGGAAATGAAAAACTCATGTGCATCCTGTTGTTCATAACTGGCAAGATTTGCCGCATGCTGCCACCAACTGAAAAACATGCCGACAACAACAAATCAAAGCGATAAACTTTTTACATTAGTAGACCCCAACGGATCCAGAACCTAAATCAAAATTTAAACATGGCATAATTACATGTAACTATTTTACAAGTTACAAATATCAGTCAATCCACAACCAAAAAACAGAATAAAAAAATTTACAAAACATAGAAGAAACCCTATATACAATTCAAAATACAAGCCAAAGGCTCCATAATAACCTGTATAAGAACTTTGCGGGGCTATAAGGAACACGATCTCCTGAAAACACAGCAGAGAACATAGCATCCATGTCACAAGCCAAGCACACCCGCCCATTCTTGTTCCCATTGGGGCCAACACTGTTCCCTCCGCCTCTCTTCCCTGCGTTGCCGCCATCACCATCGCCGGCATTGCTCTTCCTCTGACAGAAAAACCGGTTGTGCCGATCGCTCAAGAAGTAGTTCCTCAACGGCGGTGTGTGGAGCAGCGCCTGCAAAACCGAGTTCATGAAGCAGGTATTCCCGAGATTGTTCAAACCGCGCAGTCCACGCGGCAAATCCGGCAAGGAATCGTCGCCAGCGCCAGCGATCGGGCCCGAGCAGTTCCCGATCAGAGCACTCTCGCGCAGATCCGGCGCCCAGGGGCGGTAATCAACTCTCCTTCGCTTCCGGAGATTCTCCGGCTGCGGCGGCGGTATCGCAGAAGATCCGGCGCCGCCAAGTGTCGACGCTGCGGTCTGCGCGATCACGACGGCGGCGTCGAAGTCGCGATCGTAGACCTGGTCGCGGCACGCGCAGCAGAAGAGCTCGGCACGGTCGACGTCGACGGCGATCTGGTGGCCGTGAGGCATGGAGGCGGCGTGAGCCGCCGCGTGCGAGGTGGAGCCAGCGGCTGTGGCATGGCAGGAGACGGCGGCGCAGGTCATGCAGGCGAAGAGGCGGGAGGGGGCGGAGAGGCTGCAGGTGGCGCAGCGGGGGACCTCGTCGGGGTCGCGGCGGAGGGCGGCCCGGCCGCCGGGGGGCTTGATCCGGAGGCAGGCGTGGAGGGCACGGAAGGGCTTGGAGGAGGCGCGGCGGAACTCGGCGAGGTGAGGGCAGGGCTGTGGCACGATCTGGCCGTTGATCTTGGGGGACATGGCGGTGGACGGAGGTGATGGGGTGGCGGCTGTTGATGGAGGCGGTAACCCTAGGATTCGAGGGTGTAAGGATCATGGACGGCTGAGATTGGAGGAATGGTAGTGCGAGAGCATTGAGCTTGATCAGGATTCAGCTTCTGTCTTTTTGCTGTGTTGGCCTATTGGGAGGGAATGGTGAGAGGGTGTTCAGCTGCGCTTCTTCTCTGCTGCACTGCTTTCTCACTCACTCACTCTCCTCCTCACAGACTTGTCCCTACCCTTCCCCTTCAACACGTTCTCTCTTTTTTTTTTTTTTTCTTTCCTTAACGTGAAAAATAATGAATGCTTTCAATTATTAAATCAATAGTTTAAAGTGTACCAGGAAATTAAATAGTTTAAGAATCATGAATGCTGGTGTAAGAAGGTTTAATTGTTTAAGGAAGATTTTTTACAATTTAGTTGTGGACATTTAATTTCGACTGATTGTCCAGCAAGGTAGTGGACTATTAATCTACTTTTCGCAAGTTTTTTATTATGATTATTTTATTGTGATGTGTATTACTTAAAAATGAATTAATTTAAATAATATATTTATTAAAGTATTTTAGAGTAAATATATTTCTTTTTTAAACCATGTATTATTAGTGTAAAAACAAATCAATAATTTTAAATAATACATTTATTAATGTTTTTCTTTTTTAAAATAATATATTATTAATCTCTTATATCAAGAAATTAGTTAACTAAGGAATATATATATATATATATAAGTCTCTTTTGAATCAATTCACAACTTTGAGTAATGTTCTAATTTTCTGTTATTCATATTAATTAGGAAAGACAAAAGTTTGGTAATTATTGTTAACCCCACACATTTATGTCGAGGTTAACAAGCTACATATTTTATTTTAAATAAAAATATTTTGCTTCTCTCTTTTATAAATCAATTTGTACTTTATGGTTATTTTGTAACTTTATTTCATTATATTTTTTCAATAAAGAGGTAATAATAAATAGTAACCAATTGAATATGTTGAGATTTGCAATCTCCACACACACACACACATATATATATATATATATAATTTTTGCACGATAGTTATTTTATGAGTTAAATTTTAATATAGTGTCAATGTAAAAGAGTTTTATAATATTATTCAATCAAATATTTTTATTTAAATGACTTTTTCAAGTAGTGGATATAAATTAATCATATTTGTTAATATGGTCAGGGGTAGAGACAGAAATTTGAGAGGAGAGAGTCAAATTAGTTGACATGTATAATGTAACTTAAAATAAAATAAAATAAAGTGTTGTATAGAAAATATAAAATGAGTCCATAGTTTCTTATTCATATTATTGATAAATTAAAGTGTTTCATCATCTATAATTTATATTTTCTTAAAAAATGAGTCAGTAGTTTTATTCTTTTGCACAATCTAAAAAAGTATGTGTATTAAGGAATTATTTTATCAGCAAAATAGAGCATTATAAATAACTAATTAGTAAGTAATAACTCCATTAAGAAAATAAAGAAAGTTATGAGAGAATAAAGAAAGTTATAAGAGAAAAAATGTAAAAAAATTATTCCAACAACATTTATATATGTTTCATACTTCTATAATATACATGCTACTATACCAAGGAAATTTTATTATTTATTATATATACTATATATATAGAGATAATTGACTTTTCTAAAACGGATCATGATACAATTTTCTAAACAGGCCATAATATAAATGTTACATATAATTATATAAAAAATGTGCAAAGTTTTTTATTTTTTGGGGGGAGGGGGAGGGGATCATGACAACTATTTGCTCTGATTCCACCACTAAATATAATATTATATGATTAGATAATTATGTAAAAAAATTTATATTATCAGTATATTAAAATCAAATTCTTATTTTATTGTGGTTATTATAACTTAAGGATGAAATGTAATATCCAACTTTATATACGTAAATTATTTCAAAGAATATATTTATTATTGTACTTATTTTTAAGACAATGTATTATTAATGTAAAATTAAATCAATAGTTTTGTATGCTAAAATTTATGTATAGTTCATTTATTTATTTATAATTAGCATATTAAATAATTAATTATAAATTAAATTTTGTGACAACTTTTTACTTGAAAAATTTTATGAGCCTTTATATATTTAAAAGCGATGGGGTATAGTGAAAAATAAACTATTTTTTTAACATCAGAAATGAGATTAATCTATGACCACATGATAAACAACCTAGTACTAGCCCAATCCTAGTAGCGTATATAAAATATAATAATATTATTATGAGCAAACTTATGTTAACCCGCGACGTGTACCCCCAAATCATTGAAAACAAGACAAAAATAACCGGGGTGAGAACCCCTCAGCGAGCCAAGCATATATGGAAGTTTATATAATAAAACAATCATGTCCACCTCTCAGATTGCCAGATTTTTTCTTAGATGCACTCCAATTTGGCAAAATTAATTAATTGAGGTGAATATTCTGCCATAACATAAGGGAATATAGAGTAACCTGCCCATTTTTAAAATAATAATAAAATATAATAATACATAAACAAGGATCAAGGCAATACTAAGATATCTCTTTTACCATAAGAAATTTTTAAGCTTTATTATATGAAGAATTTTTAAGCTGAAAGAACTTGGTACAATGCCATAAGAAATTGATTAATGAAAAGTACATGAAAACCATTACAGTTATTTTCTCTTTTACCATCTGCACACGCTTGACTAATCTCTTATTGATTGACATTAATTAACCAAGCCAAAAAGCAATAGAATTTAGTTGATGATGATCAGGGTGCAGCTTGGCTCTTTAAAAGGCCACAGAAGCCTTTCAGAATTGTGACAAGGGGAAATGAGGGGTAGCTTGGAAACAGCAAAGACCAGCAACCATCATCAGCAAGGGCTGCTGCAGCCTTGCAGCATTCTGGTCCCAGATTTTCTACTTGCTTTGTTCTCAGAATGTGTTTCATTCGCCACAGAGACACACCCTGGTGGTGTGTTGTTAAAGGCTGACAGGCACTTCATTGGATCTGGTGGCCCCATCTGTGACAGCCCAATCTGAGCCCAAATCAACATGCTTGCAGCTGCAACTTATCATAAAATCAATAAATTTCTAATTTATTCCCATGAATCTAAAAACCATTCCTTTTTTTTTTTTTTTGTTAAACTAGTTTTAAAAAAATTTTCAGAAATGACATTTCTAGATATAATATTCCCAAGAATGTGATTCTAGAGATTCTGACTTTTAGAAGTTAAGAGCAAAAACACTTCAACTTTTAAGTTTATCAAATAAAAATATTTGACTTATACTTTTCATAAATTAGAGCACCCAGCCATCACTATGAAAATCTACTTTAAGGTCATGATTAATTGCCCTATGTGTCTCAACAAGGATGGGAGATTGAGAAATATGACATGGTTACAAACGGTGTAGAGTTTATGGCTAATTATGGTGTTATATAATTGATGAATTAACTGTTAACTATCATCATGTTGGTACATGCAAAATCATGGGTGACGCCAATCTTTGCCTGGTGGTGAGTATGTTGGTGCCTAAACTGCAGCGGTCCAACACTCCTGATTAGTGGTCTGTATGGATTTGGCTTTCTAGCTTCTTGCACCCAAAAGGCCTTCTGTTGATTATTATTAGCATTTAGCAGCTCCCTATCTGTAATTAAGTGCATACTTTGTCAAACCATGATTATAATTATTTGAATTGAAACTTACTCCTCTAATTATGTTGTAAATTGTAATGTTTTATACCCTCACTGCCTTAGATATATATTCCTTATTTTGGCAAAATAAGTTTTTTCAACAATAACATTTAAGCATACTTTCTTGAACCCTAATTACTCATAAAGATTGTAGTTATACATTCAAAATAATGAGAACCGAAATCAATAGACCATTAATCAGATGCATTTCTAATACACAGGATGCTCTTACAAAAGTAAGTGCAGAGTATACTTTGGGGCACTTTGAAAAGTATTTTATAGTGCAATTTTTAGTTTTTAAAAACAAAAAAAAGCTTGTTTGGTCGATTATTTTTTTCAGATTGGTTTTAAAAACAAAAAACATGAATTTTGTGTTTAAAAACAAAAATTAGAAGGTAGCTTAAATTTTTTTAAAAAAATTCTATTTTTTAAAATAAGAAAGAATGCGGTGGCACATTTATAATTAGTTGGTTTCATTAATTACTATCCAAAACAGTTTGCAAAACCGTTTTAAAAAACACCAAAACAAAAACAATTCCAAACGACCCCTTTTATCTCAAACACTTGTCATTCCCTTTATCCTTATACTTATGGAAGCATATCATTATACATAAGAAAGTGAAATTTTAGGAAGAAAAAAGAACCCTCGGAAAAGTATGGTTATAGTCTTATAGAACGCACACCGAATTTTATTTTCTTCAAGCTTGGATGGATACAACTAACACAAACCTTTCCTTTTATAAAGAAAGAAAAGGCAAGACTGCATATTTTTCTAGGATGCTTTTCTACTTACCATTATTATTATAGTACATGGATTTAATAGAACACAAGACTTAATATAGCCTACAAAGACATGACTTACTGTGTCTTTACTACATAACATGACTCTTAAGGATATGACTTACTATCTCTTTATTAAAGGACATGACTCTTAAGCACATGACTGACTATGTCTTCGTACAATAGCTCATTGTATGAATAAAAAACTAAATCATATACTTCGAAAACTTACCAAGAATTTTATCCAAAAAAAAAAAAACTTACCCAAGATTTTAAGTTAGGATATCGATAACAGCCACAGATCACAATGACAAAAACAATACTAATGGCATATGTTCTCCGGTTCAAATATTTTTTTGCCTTGTCTGAGTTAATTGAAATTTGCAGCTTTGTCCTAACAGACACTCATGGCCAAGAAATTTGTTATAAAAGCATCCATGTGACACATGCAAGTACGATGATTATTGTTCCATTCATTTGTGTGTTAAACGAAACATGTTCTGATTGATATTCCAATCACGTATTTTCACTGGAGTAATTTTTTTTAATGATATTACCCAACGTCAGGTCACAGGATTTGGGAACTACATAGCTTGAACAAAATTAAGAAGAGCTGGTGATCCCCTCCTCAACCTCGTTTACCTATACATTCCTAGTAGTATCGGAATGACTAATTAGTAAAATACCGGGTAAACCATTTCATTTTCCGTATGGAATATTGGAAAGCTCCCTTTTCTCAAAATTTCTAAACACAAATTGCTAATTTGTGACAACATTTGCGAGGGAGAGTGAATTCCCGTCAATTATATATAGCATTAGCCGTACATAAGATGGCCAAAACACACTGCCTCAGGAGATACTCTACTAGTTCCATTGAAATTGCCTTCATATGCTATATCAAAGCTTAGTCTATATGCATATGGACTTCGCAAACACAGCCCAGATGCCCAGAATATGATAAAAGCACTCCCAAAAAAGCATGGGACCCTACTTGCACAATTTTAGAAAGGAAAATGAGATAAGAATCACATGAAAATGAAAGAGAAAAGGAAATGGGATAAGAATCACATGACTGAAGCAAATGACCAATTTTAGAAGAATTGAAGGGCAGCTCGGTGGTGTTGGCTAAATTAGCCTGGCCCCTATTCCGCATCACCTACAAACCCTAAACCCTACTCCAATTTTAAAAGACGTCTTTATCATATTTTGTAACTACAGAAATTAAAGCAAAAACATCTTTTTAAAATTTTCAAGTTTGTGGTAAATCCATATTTTAAAGATCCTTTTTCTGAACACCCAGAAAAAGGCATCTTGATGCGTGTTATGCAATTCTGCTGTACTCTGTAAGAAAGTCTGAAGTTCAACGAAGCAAGACTCAGACAACAGAACTTCAAGAGCATAAGCAATCATGTCAAATGCGAAAAGCCAAGCAAAGGATCCCAGAAAAGGGGATCATACCAAAACTCATATGCTTGTTGAAATCAATAAAGGCCAAAGGAAGAAAGAAAAGAAGGGGACACTGAAGATAATAACTGCCAGCCATCAGAATAGAAACAATGAGAAATATTAATATAACAATGATAATCGTTGACATAAAAAGAAAGCATGATTGGTTTACTCAACAAAGTTGCTAATTTCTCTGTCCTAATCACTAAGCTTGACTTAAATCCATTCCTCTGAAACAGTTTCCTACAAATACAGTTCTCACTTTCTCTTCTTAGATGGTGGCTGTGGAGTCTCCTCTTCTTCATCTTCCTCCTCCTCCTCCTCTTCATCATCTTCCCTGTCGTCTTCATCTTCCTCGTCACCATCATCGTCATCGTCATCATCCCCCCCATCATCAGTATCACTTCCTCCTGCACCATTAGCCTCGGGATCATCTTCAGGATCCCCTTCTTCGTCACCTTCATCACCTGAATAGTCTTCCTCGTCTCCATCGTCATCCTCATCCTGTCCATTCTCATCATCATCATCTCCATCATCCTCATCATCTGTTTCACTATTCTTGTTTTCTAGGAAATCATGTTTCCTCCCGCAAAGGTCTTCTAAAGGAAACCTGACCAGTATTTAACATAGATGTTACATCACTGTAATTAACTTGTGTATATCAAAACAACAGTATTATCGTTAGTAAGGTACATGAATTTATGCTTACCTTCCATCCACAGCGGTCAAATTTGGTGATGCTGAATTAGGGACATTACTCAGCAGATATCCAATCTGAGGGCAAAACCAAACAGATATAATAAAAAATAATGTTTGTTGAATTTAGTTCAACAAAATATAAATGCCAAGCATATTCTAGTTCAAACTTCAAACTCATCAAACAGATCTTAGATCAACGAAACCTCTGTGGACAATATTTAAAGTATAAACTTATTATTGCAGGTTTAAGATCTGTTCGTATTCAAGAATGAAACAACAGCATAAATTACAGCTTTCAAATATAGTTTGTATCTTGTCAACAGTTTCTCTAGAATGATACACAACTGGAATGTTAGACAGACAGGCCCACTACTGACTAGTGGATAGAAAGAACTACAAAGAACGCCCTCGTCTACAACCCAAAAAGAGAAATGGGAGTGATTGGACGAATATTCTTTTCAACTGATGTATTCTGTTTTCTATAGCATTAAGATAAAAAACCTCGTCTTCTTGTTCAGTACACTTCCTCCCTAAAAGAATACATCTGTATATAAAATGTGGAGAAAAATGGATCACAACAACAATATCCCCTTTAATAGCATATCGGCCAAAACTGCGATACCACCAGGTATGCACATAGAGCAGACACCACCCATATCAGAGACCACCATAGCACGTGGTCCCAACAATTTTGTACGAACTCCCAAATCTTTTTGCTGGAAACCCTCTTTACTACTTGTTATGCCAATAATAGGTTGTACAAACAAAAACCAGGCATCTCATAGTATAATTTAATTACACATGACAAACATCACAGAGACAGCAAGCACAAACACACAATGAATCCGTAGCACACAGTGTACATCATTCAAGGGCAAACAAACACCAATGCAAAAAGGGGTTTGAACTTTAAATGGGGATCAAACAGCTCACTCAAGTTCAATCGAGTTAACCCTCAAGGCAAAAACACTTCTAGCTACTACCAACAAGATAAAAACCAAAAAAAATAAAAAAAAAAGAAGACAAAAACAACAAATCCACGCTCCTTGTAACCCAACTAAGCACCCCTTTCTGAGCAATGGCACTATTATTGCAAGCAAATCCCTGAAACCCAACGAACAAAAAGAAAAAAAAAATTTCCCACAGAGCGCATACACAAAAATTTACCTAGTTAGCTCGCTAAAGTGTAAACCAGAGAGTAAATTGCAGGGAACAAGAAAAGGGGAATTTACCAAAGCAAGGGATTGGGAAGCGGCAAGAACAGTTTGGGCCACGACAGCGTGAAGAAGAGAGGGAATCTCGGCGACGCTGAGAATGGGAAGCTGAGCAAACTCCATTGCCTTGCCAAATTAGTGTCACACCGCAAGAGAGAGAGAGAGTCAAAGGGTTTTGGTCCGAATCTGATTACAGTAAACCCCAGATTCTGCACACTTTTAGGGTTTTTGTGAAGGCCAATCCCTATTGTTATTGCCACTCCCAATTTCTCTGCTTCCACCCCTGATTTTCTATTATTACAATATTATACTCGGTACTTATTTATTTATTTATTCCATTGGTTTAAAAAGTGAAAGGCCTATCTATTCTGGAAGTGTCTATAATAATTTTTCTGTTTGCTGAATTTCCACTTCTGACCCTCTTTTATTAGTATTATCCACCACTTTCTAAAATTCTGAATTTTCGAGTCCAATTTTTGGATCTGGTGCTCATTTGTGCTGGTTTATTTTGGGCCAATAATTACTCTTGAATTAAAACGGATTTGGCCCTTATAAAATAAAAGACGTTAGTAAAGTGTATAATTAAATGGTTAATCATCTTTGAGTTATTTGATGGGATATACACATGATAGAAATTATTGATCTAAGAGTGAGTATCCCCACACTAATGTATTTTATCAGTTTTCTCACTATAAAAGAGCTAAATCCAATTAAAGCAAACCAGTTTGTTGAATTGAAATCAGTTAAATTAATTATGTGATCTCTTTGGCTTTTTTTTTGGTGCCATGGCCTGTCAATATATTTTATATAATCAACAAGTATGATTTGATATATTTTAAAATGTTTAGATTAGTGAAACATGTGACTCATTTTTAGTCATAAATAATTAAGAGGTATCTGTATTATTAAATTTTATAAGGGTATCAGAGAAACCCCTAATATCTTTTCAACTTAAAAGAACTCCAATCAAGAGGCAGATTTCAAATAAATTTGGTGAATTTAATTTTTATCATTGTCGGTATAAAATAATTTTAGATTTTTAATCAATAAAATTCCATTAAAGTAACAAATGATAAAAAATAATCACTAGCTATCTATTACAATCACCCATCATAATTTGTCATTTTAGTAAAAAAAAAATTGGCTATATTGTTTTATACCGTCAGTGCATAAAAATTAAACACAAAATTTAATTTATAAAACTAATCAAAACTTTAAACTAATTAGCATAAAATGTACATGTAATGATTTAGAGTTTTGATTTACATTTTTTATAATATTTTTGTGATACGAAAAAAAATTAAAATTTACTTTGATCTCTAAATTATATGCATACTTCACTTTAATTCCTGAAATAAAGAAAGTGTTAGTTTAATTCCTAAATTTGTAAGAAATGATTCAGAACAATTATTTTGATAATTCAAGTTAATCCCTATAAATATTAATATAAGAAATAATTTGAATGACTTTTTATAATTTTAAAAACTAAATTCATTTTTTTTTTCAAACATTAAAATGAAGCATGCATACATTTTCAAAGAGCAAAACAAACCGTTACTTGTTAATTATTTTTTAGAAAAAAATAACTTTTTCAGAGAAAATCAATGGAACTTTCGAATGAGGACATATAACTATAACACAAAACGTCATCTATCAAAACATTAAAAATGGAAATAATACAACAACTGGATATATATTTAGTAGTCATCTGAAAATGGAAAATGCCTAAAGTAAAACTTGTTGGTATGATGCATATCATTTTTTTTGTCCTGATAAAGTATAATGCATATCAATAACTCTGATGATGATGAGAAAGTGAAGGTTAAGTGTGACAAATACAGTTTTGCGTTACTTAATTGACATTACAACAACCAAACATCACAACCACCATCGGCACAAGCGAGGTTGCGATCAGCCTATGATGATCAGTGACTTGTTTCTTCAAACAAGCAAACGACTTTTGAAAATTCAGTGCTAATTAGCTGTCAGTAATTCAGTGTATTTTCAACATCAAAACAGACAAGTAACAACATGCCCTTCAAGAATCATTATATTTTATGGACGGATCAACAGTGTTTAAGTGTATTTTTCACGGCTTAATCTTGTGATTCAAGAACTGCTTCTATGTCACAACAGTTCAAGGGACTATTATATTCATAAATTTCCTCTTCGCAAATGCCAACCACCATTTGTTTGGCGTGCCATTAGGCCTGTATGCAACGCTCAATAACCTCCCACTTGTTTCTTCCCTTATCTGCTTCAAATAATTCCTGAACAATTCTGCATTTGTTGAAATCACAAAGCTTAGAACATAAGAAAATATATATATGTGGTCTACAAACAAGTTGACTAAATTACAACTTGCATGAACCAAAAGGAAGACAAAAACAATAGATAAGTTCAATGTAAGCACTATAGATAGTTCTGGCAATCGCAATTGCACCAATAAACATTCTGTTCGGTCAATGATAGTAAGCTCTTTGAAAAATTTGCACAAAGCCATTAACCCGCTTGACTTCACTCTACAAAATGGCTCAATGACAAGTATATAGAAGAGAGGAAACAAAAAACCTGACTATACTGGTATACATTCAAGCTGAAAACTCTTCATAGCATGCATAGAGTTATAAAACTGCAGAGTTCATTCACATGAAAATTTACTCATTAAGGGAAGCACATATATAATCTATTTTACAAAGTAGTATTTCGCTTCCTTCTGTTTTTTTCAGTTTAAATCCAAGCATCAAGCAACTGAAGAACCACCACAAAATATGGTTTTCAGCAGCCAGATTATAGTAACTAAGTAAAATCCGGAACTATATAATTTGCATTTGGTATTCACTACGTTCCTTGACAGTGTTCTGGAGTTCTTCAATGCCTATCTAGCTTCATGCCTATTTGACCACAAGGATCCTACTGGCCAGGGTCACCAGGCCAATCTCCTGCAACCCGCACCAAGGCATTCAATCTGACCTACCCAGGGGCAAATAATTCTGATCTGGTATCTCAGCTTTAACCCAGATGACCGAATTTGCCCAAGCTCAATTGTGCCTCATTTCAGTGGTTTGGAAGATGCGGTTATGGCCAAGGACATTGGTCAAGCAGAGGTTGGCCAAATGAATAACAGAGGTCCTCTCCGGCATTGTCCTCATGATGATGCTGGGTGCAATCCTCACCACCATACAAGAGCAGAGATAAAATACGCCTGCCGACCCTGTTAAGGGGTACCTCTATAGACCTTAGGTATGTTTTCCTCTAGCCTAAACACTCACCAATTAATTACCCCTTCTCTTTCAGAGTGGCTTTGCAGGTACCAACAGTGCCACAACTACTTGCTGACTGTGGAGCTCTTCAGCTTTGGCGTGACCAAGACCATGGCATACCACTCTCCCAAGGCAGCAGCAGCACCACCTTCTGTTATGAGCGCAGCCCACATCCTTAGTTTCACAAAAATGTTAATGCCTGGTAGATACTGGCGAAATGTTGTAGTCTATAATTTGCCCAAGTTTTCAGCAACATTAGTGTGTCCCTCTTAATTTTCATTATAAATTGACTTGGAAATCCAAGCTGCCACATTGGTTGTCACCTTGACATGCCTGCTTGGATGTGCATCCAAAACTCAAAAAGATGAAGCAGTGATACAAGTTGCTGTCTTGCAAACAATGCCACACACGAGGCATAGACACACATGAGTTCAAAATGAACTAAGGCATCACATGTGGAGATTATATTCTACCAAATCCTCAGTAAGCATCTGAATAAAATAGATCACATTTCTTGGAAGGTGGGCACAATTTAAATAGCATCTTACATAGCAAAACAACTAACATTTTCAGAATATATTATGCTTATGCATCTACTGCACAAGAGTGAAAAGGTAAAGGAACATCCATCAACTAATATAAAAAGCAAGAACAAACAAAATAAAAAAATTTCAAGAAGGGGTTAAGAGAGGAAGAAGAGACTGACCTGCTTCCTGATGGGATTGAGGAAGGGGGAAAAGGCCAGGAAAAGGAAAACCAGACTCTCCAGGAACAGGAACCTTCTCGAGACCCAAGTTGATGATTGCCTTGGTCCCTTCAGCTAAAGTTCTGCAACCTTCAAGCCTCTTGAGAGCAACATTGATGTAGAATGTCAAGTATATGAGAAGCTTATCAGCAGGGCTCTTGATATCAAAGTTCCTGAAGAACACATTGGCTCTGAAGAAGGTGATGGCTTCATCCACTATATCAGTTCTGTCTGCACCAACACAAAACAGCAGCAACACAGCAAGCATCAATCTCAGATTCTGAATCAAGAAACACAAGAACAGAACAAAACAACAACAACAAAAACAAAACAATGAATTCTGAAAACCTTGATCTGAAACAGGAGCAGGGCCCTTAATGTGGCTCTTGAGAGGAAGTAGAGGGCACCCACAAGCTCTATTCACTCCATCTTCATCCACAAAACTAGAGTGATAAACCTTTTTCCCCATAACAGCAAAATCATCATCATCAACAGCAACAACAACCAATTTCATTTCCAATTGCTAATCAAAATTAAGAATTTGAATAAGCATGAATTGAAATGGCATTAAACAAAAAGTGAATCCCCATACCATGTCTCATGTAGAGATTATAACACTATCTGCTCAGAAGAATTCAGATTACCCCCAGATGACTCTGCAAAGGGAAAAATTAAATAAAAACGATCAATTGAAAACGCAATTGCTTGGGATGATGAAAAAGATGGGGACACAAAAATATTGCGAAACTTGAAGTGGATTGATGAATTAAGATACCAAATTGTATTGGGTGAATCTAACGTGAAGAATACAGAGCTGAAAAAAATGAAAATTTAGAGCAAATAACTTGTGGGAATGGATCTGTGAGTAATAATGAATTAGTTGTTACTGCATCATTATCAACACTCAGCAGACAAGACAAGGTTTTTTTTTTTTTTGGGGTCAGAACAGACAAGACAATTGTAGAGAAGCTTCATAACATGTGGGCCCAACCTGGCTACAAGGAAGCCCAATTCTATCGGCCCACAACTAATTTTGTGGCTATTTCAAGATATGCATTTTCCAGCCAACGGCCAAGCCAGAGCCAGCTGCCACCAAAATTCGCTTGGATACGTTACAATACAGTAATTGCTTTCCCGTGCCAAAAAACATACAGCAACTGGTTTCTTGACATGAACACTTTTTTTTTTTTTTTTTCTGTCAAAAGAGGGACTAATTAATAATCTTTTGTTTTTAAATCCTGGACATGGTCGAGTGATAGAGGCTCGTCTACCCTTAACCGCGACTGGTTTGATTCCTCAGATTTAAGAATGAATGCTTTTTCCTGACTAATTTACTCCCACCCTTCACGCACTCCTCACAACCCAAGAAAGGATTATCATGATTGACGATGAATACCCTAGGGAGACAAAAAAAAAAAGAAAAAAGAAAATAATCTTTTGTTTTTCAAATTTATTGTCCACAGTATACGCTGCCTTCTATTCATTATTTAATCTTTCCTCCTCATTATTATTGTGCCATCGCTGTTATCATGTCATTACCAAACAGCTTGGCCAAAATTAAATTTCTACCTTATATATCATTATCCATTTTAGTTTAGACCACTTATTTTTATATTTGGATCTTGAAAACAAACAGTTTTATGCATATATTTGGCTCAGGAAATCATGTTCAAATTTCAAAGTCAAAAATCCTCATTTGCACTTTTTTTTCCCTTATATTTTCATTCGGGCATACAATTTATTTAATCACTTATAGAAAAATAATTTGTAAATAAATTATTTTATATTTAAATACATAATAATAAAAGTAGTTAGTGATTCTCAATAAATTAGATATTTTAACTTTTTAAAAAATACTAAAAATAAATTTTAAAAAAGTGATAAGTTATTCAGTTAAACAGGATAAAAAGTAAAAATATGGCTTTAAACTTTCTAAAAATTTTAAAAAAATCATAAATTATACTACCCAAACATATCCTTACGTAGTTATCCCAAGAAAAGTGCTTCCCATGCCATTATCGCGCAAAGAGGAAATTTTGAGTCAATTGAGGTATTAATTGTTTGTTAGTTTTTCATTAGCTAAGATATATATATATATATATATATATATATATATATCCACAAAAGGAAATTTGTAGAGCGAGTGTGAAGTATAGTTCTCCAATCCACCATGGGTATCAACTTTATTGGTACTTATTTTTTCATTTATTTGTATATTCCATTTTAATTTTGTGTGCTTTCTTTGAAATTTCAAAATAGGTATATATTGAAAAAAATTAATTTTTAATTATTTATGACATATATTTTATTTTATATTTTTATATATTTATATAAATACAGGTTTTATTATATACCGGTTTGACCCCTAGTTAAACCTCTGAACCCTTACCTTGACCGATTTGATGTCCGGTTCGATTTTCAGAACCTTGATTAATATTTTACCGTAATATCATGGATAAAACGAAAGCACAAATGACTTGCCAACTATTCTTTATCAAAATCATTTGTAACGCAACCCCAAATGAAGCAGCGGTCAATTATTTCTCAACCATTCCTAGGCAATTTCGTGCAAAATAGTTTCGTAAGAATAAATATTTCCGTCAATAAAAAAAAATATTTCCAATTACTAAACAAAATACGCATAAACGCAGAATAATGTAAATGTCGTGTAGAAAACTCAACCATTTCGCTTTTGTATCGACCCTTGGCTATATATCGTATGATGTAACGGGGAAATAATTGTATTTTGCATGTTCCTTGTTCAAATTTTAATATGTGAGGTGGTTTTGGTCAACTCGTTGTTCTGGTTGGTTGAGGCTCCAAGGCCAGATATTTTTGTTTCTTAACCCCAGTTATACATCTTCTGTTGTTAATTATCAAAATAAAATATATCATTCGCCACTAAAGGGAAGCTTTCTTTGACATCATCCGAGAGTCATTCTCCATGTACGAACCTCAAACTATAATAGCCAATTTAAAAGGGTTTTCTTTAAAAAAATTTAATGCGCCAATTGCATTGGAAATTTATAAAAATCTCTTTTTCAATATAAACTTATCAAATTTGATTTTTTTTTCAAGGAGTATTTTAAGGCATTCGTTAAAAAGTATCCAATTTAAAATGACCCTAGTTTTCTTTGTTGTAGAAGGAAATATCTGTCTTGCCGTCAAACCAAATCTAGCAATCCATTTTTCCCCTTCATTTCTCTCCACATCTTTGTTCTCATTTTCTGGTACAAGCATCAGCTTTATCATACCAAAAACAAAAAAAGGGATATAGTTACATGTCTGTGTCTCATCTCATTGAACCTAATTTGGCTTATATTATTATTATTGTTATTATCTTTTTTTCCCTGATCTCCTACCCAATTGACTGTGATTCCGTCACCCTCAACCTCAATGAAGGAGATGAAATGAAACAAGAGCTGCAGACCTAACAAGAGAATACACAGTCAAAGGCAAGCGAAAGTGCAGAATACAGATTGAAACAACACTATTGTTTTTTAGCTATGTTATTTGTACTTATGATGTATAAGATACTGTGTCAACTCACATTTCATCCATCATTGGATTAAGTGTAGATCCTACTTGAATGGGATCTATATCATATCCAATGACGAATGAGCTCTGAGTCGGTACGGTATCTCACATTATGAGTACAAAAATATTTTTCATTGTTTTTACCTAATTGTCCAATGAATACTATTATTTACACTCAAAACATGTGGAATACCGATACACTTCAATCTACCATTGAATGAGGTAGAGACTCCACTTAATTGGGATTTTTTTATCTTATTTAATGAGTAATTTTATTTGTACCCATAAAGTGTATGATAATATGCCAACACACTTTCATATATTATTGGATGAGGTGTGATACCCAAATTAAATGCGGTTCACAACTTATCTAAGAATAAATGGGAGTGGGTTAACACATCCCACATTTTATGAATACAAATAATATTTCTCTTATTTAATAGTAGACGCAAGTTTATTAACATGATATCCCATAAACTGTATATGTAAATAACATTTCTCTTGTGTAATAGTACCTCAACAATGTCAAGTGCTGCCAGGTGTATTCCACTCATAGCAATCTGTCTCCAACTGCTGCCACAAAACACGGACTAGCTTTCTATATTGTCCAAAAAAAAGTTCATAAATCACACACACACACACACCCCAGTCCACCTGTAATCTGTTACGTAAACTTAAGATGAGAAGCTAGTGGTTCACTTCATGCCCCCACCCGTGTGAGGGTGTGTTGCATATAAATGCTCAAGATGCATTTTTAGTACTCTTAACGTGTAAGGATCTCATCATATTCGTAGTTTTCTTATGACCAGATCCCGTTATATGGGCTGTCTCATCCCTGTTATATACTAAAAAGTAAAAACAAAATAATAATAAAATAAAAGTCAATGTTATTATTTTGATTATGTCAACAACTACCAGTCCTTTGATGGGGTGACGTCTAACTAGCGGTATCTCAACCATCTTCGGTATTCGCTCGTGATTGCCATGAGTTTTGAAAATAGGTGCTTCAAGTACAAATGACATGCCATTTGTTTGAACTCAAAGCGCGCATTTGACATTCCTTTGCTTTTAGATAATTTTATCAAGAACACGACAAATTTCTAAACTACGTTGATTTCATTGCTTGTGATGTATTTTATCATGCTTTCAAGTTTCAATGCTCTCAAACCTTCGCTAAGATACGTGCGTCATCAATGCTTGTGCTTCACATTGCTTCTCAACTTAAACTTAATTACAACAAACAAGCTATTCAAAGATAAGAAATTATACTGTATAATGTTCCTTCCAAAAGGATAACCAATTAATCATAGACAATTCATTTGCATGGTAAACTTACCCGCTACAACGCAAAAATGTTTGTTACTGAAATGCTAACAAAAATTCCATGGAGGAAAAAAAATGGGGAAATTAAAGAAAAAACCATCAGACTGAAATGAACAGTACAATGTGAACCCAACTTGCAGCTACAGCCACTCCACACCCCATATTGTTTACCAGTTAGCTCATAATGGTAAAAACTAACCCACTAGGATAAAGAATGATTTAATTTGAGAAGCTAACTGTACATGTCAATTCTAATGGGAAAATAAAAAAGCTAGTGGGAAGATGCAGAATTAATAATCAATTAGATTATGCTAGTAAATGAAGCTGTCAACTCGTATGGAAAAGGTGTTGGCTCCCTTTGCTGAACAAGCTCATTGATGTCCCTCACAATGTCGAACACTGCCTCTGGTTGTGCTAACTTGAGTGCATTCTCTGACATTCTTTTAAGTTCATCTGATTTTGTGCTGAACCATTCGGCCACTATTCTTGCTGTTTCCCTGGAACTTCTTGTGAAGACACCAGCTTCATTGTCTACCACGTACGGCACATTACCCTTTTCCTGTAGTTATCATTGCAGCTGAGGAGAATTAGTACAAGTGTGGAATGACAAAAGAAAAAGGGTGAAAGGGAAGGAGCAGAATCTTTTAATCATTTACCTGTCCGGGAATATAGTCATTGAGAATTATGGGAAGCCCTCTGATCAATGCTTCTGAAATTGTACCTGGTCCAGCCTGAGAATATCATAGAACCCATGAGCCTATGCTAATATATGAAGTTGCATATGAAGTGCAAATCAATTTGGTTTAACTTACTTTTGTTATGATGCAGTCACAGGCTCCCATCCATTTAGCCATCTGGGTCTCAAATCCTCTAATCTGAACACAAATCAAAATGCAGAAGTTTTAGTGTTTGCCATTATATTATGCTCATTTCTAGATGGCAATTCAGACATCAGAGGTTTATGTAGTGAAGCATGTCAGTTAATTACCTTTACTGGAACCTTCCATTCAAGAGACTCAAGGGTAGATGCTAATGTCTTATTACGACCACATATGATTACTATCTGCCCAATTGGTTTCTCAGCTTCTTTATTGTAAAGCGCTTCTGCCAGAGCCTTTGCAGTTTTCTTGACAGGACCAAATCCTTCACCACCACCCATCAGCAAAACCGCAGGCAAGTTTGGGTCCATCTCAAATTCTGCCCTCAATTCATCCTACAGAAAAAAGGCCAAATTCAGTTCCATCAATGAGAGCAAAAGCAATATTTATAGTAATTAGTACACCTCGAATATGCATACATACCTTGACAAGAACTGCACGGGCAAAAGAAGGCCTGATGGGCAAGCCAAAAATGCGGATTTGATCCTCCTTAAGGCCTTCTTGTTGTGCTTTCTTGGCCACCTCCCGTGAAGGGCAGTAGCATCTATTCACCCGAGGATGGAACCTGGTAACATCTTAAAGGTTATATACCACCTAAACATTAATTGATGATTGAATGATACGCGTTAATAAGAAGCTACACTGAACTTACCAAGTAGGATGGCAAGTAGTAAGGTCTGTAATAACCGTGACAAAAATCACTTTCTTCTGCAGACCTTGCCACTTTAGAACCCACAATGGAATATGCTGCATCAAGGGATGGACACTGATTATAATATCTGGCTTCACCTCCATTAGCCCTGCCTCCACCTCCCTGAAAATTACACATTGAATTTCCACTTAGAAAAACTCCACTCAATTGAAACCTCCCTGAAGATGTGTAATTACAAATTCTTCACCCCCCGCCCCCTCCCCAAAAAAAATAAAAAAGTGGAAAGGTGCATGATCACTAATAATTATTGCTAGTTTGCAACTAAGGCGAATGGCCATTATTGTAACTCTTTAACTAATTAAAAAAAGTAATTATAGCTTCTTGTCCATAAAGTCATGTTCTGTAGGAAAAGATAAAAAAAGTGAACATTGGAGTAAAAGTACATTAATCAATAATTTTAACAATAAAAAGTCGAGTCAGAATTTGATGGCAAAATCAATGTACCTGGCGTAGTAAGCAGCCATGGCAGCTAAATACAGAGAGTGTATCCATCTGGGAGAAGTGCTATGAAATGCAACGTTCCATAGCTGCACATGCTTAACCATGAATTTATATTGTCCCTCCATGTCATTCAACGGCCACCCCGTGTACTCTTTCCAAACATCCTTAACAAATATCTGAAAATTGAATACGTAGCCTGATCAGCACAGAAATCGAAAGAGGAAAGACAATCGCTTAAGTGAATCTCAAAAGAAGAAGGAACCCAAAAAAAGCCAAAAAAGAAAAAAAAATTATATTGTTATTAAATTATTTTCCAAAATTAAAAAATAAAAAGGAAAAGCAGGGCAATTGGGCAAATAGCTCCAAGAAGAAAATAAAGCGTGGCGACAAAGTCCGCGTTACCACAAAGCTAGACATGACAAAAGCATACTAAGCACAGAAAAAAAAAAAATCTCATACCATAAAACTGTTGCCCAAAACAAAATTTCAAAGTGAGAAATATATTAAAAAGAAAGGTAAAATAAGAATCTTTTGTGACATAATCTGGAATTTTGAATGAGCTGCATAATTCGTCATAGGAAAAATGGGAAAAAAGCAGCTAACAACAACAACAACATCAGATCCAAAAACAAACATCAACCCAGCTATAGAAAGCACCTCAAAAACAAAGAAATAACAGAAGGTGATGTAATTACCCTGTATTCATCACCGAATTCAATTTGAAAGGCATCACGGATGGCCTCAGCGGAAGCTCTATGTCCACCACCGGTATCACTCATGAGGATCAAGACGTTCTTTGTCCTTTCAGCTCCAATCTCCATGAGCTCCATGCCCCCATCCATGTCCTCATCGTGGTGATGACCCTCATTGCTCACACTCTTCTTTTGGCCAAACACCTTCTGAGCCAAGGTCTTCTTCGGCGACACTTCCGAAACCTCCATGTCTCCAAAGGCCACAGAGGAGGAACAAGAAGAAGGAGAAAACAGGAGAACCACAAAAGCAAAAACAGCAGCCCCACAAAGAAAAAACGTTCCTTTGCTCAAACCCAGTTTCTCACCAAACGGTCAAACCTCGTTCCCGCCACCACAGGCGGAGAGAGAGAAGGAAGAAGATGGTGGTTGACGGCGGATGAAAGAGAGGAAGGAGTGGGAAATGATTGATGGCACTGGTGCCTAGTTGGCGAATTTTTATATTGTGCAGGGGGCTTTGGTTTTTGGACAACGTTTGTTGTTGTTGTTGCTGTTGTTGCTTGTTGGATGTTGTTGTTATATTTGTCATGGGTGGGGTCATCATGGGATGCTAGAATTATGCCTTGGAATCTTTGGAGGCTGCGTGGCACTGGCATCGGCGCATGCTGGCCGTTCGATCTGCTCAACATGATGGAATGTTCGGATTGGAAGATTCGAATCTTCACCTTCGTTTGAAACAGTAGTGTTTCGGAGGGTGCTTCTTTTAGCTGTCCTGCCCCATTGGTTTCTTGTATTTGCACCTTGAGTTCGCTTTTCTTTGTCCGGAGAAACTGATGATGAAAGCATCCTAGTACAGTAACCTGTTCAAGTTGCATTGTCGTACATTTTCTTTTAATGCTTTTATAAAGAGTTTTTGTTGTTTCAAGATGTTAAATAGGATGAAGAGAAAATCGAATCGGGTATCAAACTGGCTGAGGCATTAATTTAATGGTTTATAGGTCTAATCTGTTTAATCAGGGTTCAACCAAAATATATACACACATGTATGATTAATTAGAATATAAAAAATATATTAAATTATTAACATTAACATATATTCATATATTTATAAAAATAAACATAATCTATATAAAAATTTTCTTGTCTCAGCCTCACAATATGGTTACAAAAGTATTTGAAAACAATGTTTGTTAGCGACTAACTAGTTTTATGGTGAGCGACTTGTGGATATCAGCATTTTTTCATTTTTCATATATAAATAAACATAACCTATTTTTTTTCATTTTTTCTCTGTGACTACCACAAGATATCAGCATTTAAGCTTTGAAATTAAAAAAAAAAAATCAAAAGCTCCACACCAGTCCAACTGGTCCGGTTCGCCGGTTTTTCCTGATTTTGACCAGTGTTGAATTCCTCCAGTTCTGACTACTCAACCGAACCGACCAGGCGACCAGTTCCCAGTTAAGCCGATCGGACCGACCGGTCTAGTCCGGTTCTCTTAACATTGCTAAAAATACATGCTTATTAAAACACTCATTTTATTATCATTATTGTATATGATAATTGTTTTTATTTATTTTATTTAGCTATCAAATTTAATAATAAAAAAATAGGTATCTCTATAAATATCAATTTTTGGGGTATTGAAATAACAAAACTGCTTTATTAATATAAATATGATGATTTTCATTTTAATTTTAGAAAAATAATAGAATAGATAATAGATGACTTCTTGGTCCTAAGTCATTGTTTAACCACTTGAACCTTTGAAGCAACCTAAGGGTGTGTTTGTTTTAGATTTTGAAAAAAGTGATTATGAAATCTAAATTTTATTTATAATTGAAAAAATTAAAAATTGATTTTTTTTATAAGCTACTAATTTCAGCTTTTACAAAAAAAACTGAAAACGGATTTTTTTGAAATTTTGATTATTTTCTAAAAATTGTCCAAAGATGTGAAAAGTAATTTTTTTTGGAGGAAAAAGTGATTATTTGCCTAAAAAAGTATAAACAAACGCACCCTAAGAGTTACACTGATGGGGAAACTCTTTTATTTTATAATTAAATATTTATCTTTTAACCTTTTTTATTATTCGATATCAGATCAAAAAAATAAAAAAGCAAGATGCTATAATTTAGCTTATAATTCTTTTGCTATTCAAGGTGAGATTAAGACAGTGAAAAACAAATTATGTATAAATTTTATAATTATAAATTTTCATATATTTATTTAATTATATCCTATTCAGCTTGTTTAACCAATAAACCTATTGATTTAATTAGTGACCCAATGATTAGCAGAGGCATTCATTCCCCTATTCGCGCTAGTTGTATAACTTAATGTTCTGAAAATCGGATCGGACCGGCTAGTCAGACCAGTTGAACTGGGAGCAGAACTTCTTGTCAGGTTGGGTTATACTGAAAAATAACATAAGAAAAAATCGGTCAAAAACAGCTTCGAACCGGTAAATCGGGCAAACTGGCCCGACTGAGCCAAATCAGTTTATATATATATATATATATATAAGATGCAAAATGTCATCATTTTAGGTTTTTTTTTTTAAAAACCCTAAAATTCCTTTTTTTTTTCTTTTTTTGGTATGAGAATTAGTAACTTAAAATATTTTATCCATATGGATAATGTTTATTTTGATTAAGAGATGAATTATGTTATATTTTATGGGTTTTGTTGATACCTAATTTAATTTTTAGTTATCTATGATATATATTTTATTTTTTATATAAATACAGGTTTTATTATATACCAGTTATATTCTAGTTGAACCTCTAAATCCCTACCCTGACTGGTACGATATCGGGTCCAATGTGTAGACCCTTGGTATAACTATATATGTGAGGAATTGAAGGATGGGTTTGGTTGTTGGCAATATTTGATTAGGCTGGTTTGCCCTCCCTGTATGCCAATGGCTCACCATCACTTGTAAGCAATAACTTATGTGGGGTTTGCTTATAAGGAAAAGAAATGGAATTTTAAATTTGACTTCAAGAGGAAATTTTTTTTTTTTGGAAAGGATACACGTATGTCCTAAATATAATGAAATCTACATCTATATCAATGAAAAAAGGAAAGCATATGAAATTGAACGAGAGGTTGTCTTGTAGCACATTGAGATATCATATTTTATTTATTATCTAACTTATTTTATATGTGAAATAATTTGTAACAAATCTTTCCGATGAAGAGTTTCTGAAACTGAGCCGATCACATCAAATTAAAGAAAATATTTGGTCTTTTGTACTCTTAAAAAATAAACTTACGTCTAAAATAAATAAGTAAGAGTTTTATCTTTGATCTTAACGCAGCATTAATTTAAAAAATTACTAAACAATTTAAGCATTAATACATTATATTTTTTTTAAAAAAAAGTTACAACAATGTATATTGTCATAAATTTATAATGAACCTGACACGTGACTTTAATTTTAAAATATTCACATATATATACATTTAAATTATACTTTAAATAATGAATGTATTCCCAAGCTTGATTATGAGTATGAAATTATAATAGCTTTAAATGTGTCTTAAAAAAAACTATTTTTTCTCATTTTCTCTTATATATATATATAACGAAAAGTTTTATTTAACTTTAGTAGGCCGTGGGCTCCTATTCTATAATTAGATCCGTTCTTTTTATAACAATCATCTGTCAATAATAAATTTGGTTTTGAAAAAGAAATAAAAAATAAAAACATTTTAATTGCTGCCCGTGTAAAACATTTGATGAGAGTTTATTATTCAATTAATTATATATTTCTATTCATAAGAATTTTAAAATAATAAATGGTTACGCCAAATATATATTTTCATTGATATAATATATAATTAAATATCTATATAACAAAAATTTACACTAACCATACATCTACGTTATAAATTAAAAATGAAATCAGTTTTTGAAACAAAATGTACGTAAATTATACGTGAGAAGTATTAATGGAAAGAAATAATACCAGGAGGCAGACTAAAGTGCGAGAAATAAATTATTCTAAGTACCACGATGGTGTATGTATATATATTTTTTATAAACATGATGTGGTGTATATATAACTCTCCAAATATCACCTTACAAGCCTCCTGAAAACAAATTTATGTTTCCATCTTATGTTTTTAATTATCATCGGTTTTCCACCGTTAAGAGAGACAGAGAGGGAGTTAGTTGCCGCTTTTTTCATCCAAAGTAAGGATTAAGGAGTTGCAGAAACCAATTATCAAAAGCATTGTATTTCTTGCTAAATTCCTATCCATAGTGATAATAGATGATGAAATAAAAATTGGGTTATACTGACAATATCCCATCATTGTTGTCGCAACTCACAAGTGTCTGAGTTGGAAACTAAATAACTGAATCATTTGGTTCGTACTGTGAAAGCTAAGTCCAACTTTACTGTGCAAATTAAATCGATGATAATATAAGGCATTGTTGACCGAAGACAACTGAGTATTTTAGCCGTTCTTATTTAAAGGGGTACAATAATAAATAATCAATAGATACGCAGAATATCTAATGGATTATGCTGAGCTTCAGGGCCAAGTGTTATGTTGTTAAAACTTCATAATGCAGCCGTTTGGGCTAGCTAGGGAACATATTCATGATTCGTCACGTAGTGGGTTACCTTCACCTGAAAGTGACCTGACCTGTGCTTACAATATAATATGCGGACTAGTGAAATACATAGAAAGAAAGAAAGGAACTAAAGGAGAATCACCTTACATCCGCGAACTAGACTTGCATTAGGCATTTATACTGCTCGTAGAATCAACATGATAATAAAAAGCCGCTGCCTATAAAGAAATAGAACTATGATGTAAATAAGAGTTAAAACTTAGGGTGTTTTTGGTATCATGAATATCCTGTAAAGGAAATTAATATAAAATGAAAAGCAAAGAAAAAAAAAGATATTATTCCATAGTTGATTATATATATATATATATATATATATATATATATGCAATTTTTTATTAGGATCTCTTTGGTATCCCTATAAAATTAGGGCACCGACATCTCTTACTTATTTGTTACTAAGAATGAGTTATATGTCTAATTAATTTAAATTTTTTGACATCTATCAAATCATAACTATTAATTATACAAAAGGTACTAGCATTCCATGAGTATCAAAACAAAAATCTTGGTGATATGATTCCCAAAAATTCCTTTCGTTCTTATTTTGATCTAAATGAAAGAGAGAGGATGAGAAAGTGTTGTAAGGCATAAAAATTTATCTTTCAAGATTCTTTGGAAAAGATGGGAAGAAAAATTCTTAGATGGGCACAACTTCAACATCTCATTTTTACACACGTTTATAATAAAATTGATAAAACTCATAATCAAATGAATGTATCATAAATAAAGTTGATGAGTCTTATTTTTATTATGAATGAATACAAAAATAAAATGTTAGAATCGTATCCATATAAATAACTTATCAAATTAAGGGGAATATAGAAGTAGCCGCCTAAACGGCTACCAAATCCTTTCCTCCCACTCCAATTTTTTTTTTTTAAAACCCTTCAACATACCAGCCAAAGGATCTTCGTGTAAGTGGAATGACATGGATTCCCTCAGTTGAGTTGAGTGTGTCCAACTTGAAAGTGTGAAGTGTTGAGCTGGCGGAGAAAAACCTGTCAAGCTGTCAGCCTATAATTGCTGTTTGGGGGCAGACAAGTTAAGCTAACCAGGGAAAGGAAACGCAAGTATCGTAACTTAAGCAAATGAGCATGAATTGATGGGTCATGGGACCAAAATTCTCCATTACAATAATTTTTTTGGTGATTTCCATTATACTATTTTAGGACTGTGACTGTGTTAAATTTTCAGAGGGACTGTAATATTGTGTGCCATTGTGGAATTATTTGTACTCCTATTATTGTGAGAGTATTCAACGTCGATTCCCAAGCAACAGTTTTTCACTTTTGTCTTTTTCAATTACTACATATTGTTTATCTTTCTACTCCTTTGAACTTTTCCTTTCGGCTTTTGGTTTTCTCGGCTCTATTGTTCATTTGATTAGAATTAATTGGCGTCTTTACTGATTTTTACTCTTAATTCGATTGTTGTCCGTTTAGATTAGAAAAGGATAATGAACTAAAAGTCATAATTTGCATTTCCGATGACTATACTCTTTTGTTTGTTTTCTTTCTCCCTTTTCTTTAATAAAAAAGTGGACCAAGTATCACTGCGAAATATTAATTATGATGAAGACTCAAATTTCTCCTAACTGTTATAAGCAAATTGCACTCAGCGAAAGTTTGTTTCATAAGAGGTCCTAGTTATTGAGAAGACTAAGACTCAAACATTGAATAATACAATTCTTTAACGTCCCTCTTAACCACAACAATACGTAAAAAGGTTTGTCTCATTAATATTTGCGCATATACTTCAGTCAAAGACAAAAAAGAAAAAAAAAAAACTCCACCTTAATTACTACTATTGCTAAATTAACAAATAAATATTTAATCATTTAATCACTACAATACACACACACACACACATATAGATCAAGCTTGTTGCGGGGAAGACAAAGACATTTCAAAATCGTGTTTGTCTGCTTTCATGTTTGGTAGATGGATTTCAGACTCGATGCTGATGCACTCTCCTATTTCTTGATCAGCAACTGACTTCTTTATCATCAAAATATATATCACGAGGTTCTGCTCAGTACAACTTCACTAGATCGGGATCATTGTGCATTTTCTGTTGCATGTTGTATAGAGCAGATTATGAAAGTGTTGATAAGAGGCATTTCTTTCTGGTGCAGTTGAAATATGCAGTACCAACTTCACAGCCTGTGACTTGTGTCTCCTTGAGGTAAGAGATTAAAGCAGTCAGTTCTACCTCCAGGAAAGCTTCAAGGAAAACCTGAAGGGTTCTTTCCTGCGTTCTGTCTTTTCCATGGGGATGGAAGGCCCTCTTGGCTAGTTGATTTTCTGGCTGCTTCACTGATTACATGCATGAGGCTTGATGGTTTTATATTGTATGCATAATAGATTGAAAAGGTTTCGTGTGCACAGAGCAGATTAGAGAAGTTGTCATATTTCACATGACAGTTCAAAAGGGTTGCTTCAACTTCGTGTGATTGGGTCATGGACTCATGCAAATTGACTCATGCACTGTGTTTGATGTTGCTAATTAACTAAGTTGTATGCCAATTGAATTCAAGAAGCGCCTGAGAAACTTTTATATGCTCTTACATTATACTTAATGTGCACTCAAAAAATATGCATAACCATACATTTTAATTTATAATATTTAGAAATCATAAAAATCTTAAAATGAGTAATTGTACATGTATGTAGTCTGGACAACTAAATCTATGGAAGGAGAAGTTACAAGAAAGTACGACACATGGTGTATCATTCTTATCGAATTCATTATTTAAGGCTCATGATGGTTCCATAATGTTATGGATATTTTCATAAGCAGGTCATTAATCATACCTGCTACGCTCCATAGAATTTATCTTTTTTCGGGGATTAACAATGATGTGTGTATTTAATTGGACAACAAGTTACCCCTATTTCATGTGCTAACCTTGAAAGCATCAGACAAATAGGAGAAATTTTGAGCTTTTCCTCGGTAGTATCTATACTCTCTTGTAAATCTTTTGTTAATCAACTCAAATGGTCAATTTTATACCACAAGGCCTAATATTAATAGCTAGCTAAACTTCTTTAACATCTAGTCATGATTCAATTCTAAACAATGTGTATGAAAATGATCTCGTAACCAAATATTTATTCCCTAAAAAAACATCATGCCCCAAAGAGATTAGCCACCATATCAATAGATATCCTAAGAAATAAAAATAAAAATTAAAAAACCATTTTTTTTCAAAGAAAGAAAAAAAAAAAAAAAAAACGTCGTCGTAGTAGGCATAAAAGGATGGAAGATCGAACAACAATTTCAATTAGTATGTCATTGAAATTATGAAACATTTACAGCTACTAGAATTTATATGTCATCACTGAGATAACCAAAGCTTTAAGTTGCTATATTTTATAATACTCTATGCAGCTACTGAGAAAACTAATAAGAGTACTAAATCAGTTACACAAACTCACTTATCCGCAAATCCAACAGATAAGCAGAGACCCTGATGGTCTACCAGGTCTTTATCCTAGCTATCATAGTCCGTTTGCAGCAAAACGACCTAGCTTTCATCTAGTCATGTTCCACAAAACTCTACCATTACTTGTAGATGTTCAACATCTTGTTGGAATATTCATCTAGTTGGAAGCTATTCCTGTCCTTTAGAGTCATTAACCTGCATAAGTAAACCTGCACACACAGGGCACGAGGGGTCACGTAGTTCTTCAAGACTAGTTCTCTGCTCCAGACAATCCCCATGATAGACATGACCACATACTAGAACTGCCACAACTGAAGGTTCACAACAAGAAAGCGAACCCCCCAGAAGATTAAATTTCCGCCTCAGCGACTTCTGACAAATCCCGCAAACCATCTTCACTACATCAGGTGATACTGCATCCATCGCCAACGAGCTTGACCGGATTCTCTCCGGTCTTGAAAATGTCTTCTCTCTATATTCTGGGAAAAAAAAATGGATTGATTATGCACAAGAAAAAGATTCGATAATCAATCTTCTGGAGTAGAAAAACTGAAATTACAAAATGGGTTATTCTCAAAAGAGCAAAAATTTAAAAAAACACTTATAAAATAGAATGGAGAGCAGTATAATTACAGCAACAAAACTTACAAGCAACCTAATATGGGACAGACATCATAAGGTAACATTTCCAGTGAAAGTATTCTCTTGTGCAGGACAAAATACGCATTTAAGAGACTCACCTGTATGTTGCTTGGACTGTGAGTTGGGTTGAGAAGCCAACTTAAAAGGAAGCTTATCATCAAATGAAGAAATAATACCCTTGCCACGAGAAGAAGATGCATTGGCATGATTGGAAGAGTTACGTCGAGAATACTGATGGCCATAGTAATGCCTTGATCGCTTCAAAAATACTGAACGACCAAGATTCTGATGATGATGTGGCACAGTTGGATGGTTATTCAGTAACTTCATAGATCCATCTGTTATATCCAATACAGGAAGCATAGGGAGTGCACCAGGGTTGCCTGAATGTGAAGGTTTCTACAAAGAAACAAAGAATGTGGACAACCGACAGAAGTCAGTCTTGTCAATTAAGTACAATGAGATCAAAAGAAAGCAGTGGATGCTTGTGAATTACTTTCATACTACTTCCAAAGATAAGCAGAAGTGTACATTCTGTATCTGCACAAGTTTATTCATGTACAACCATCTTTATCAACAGGTGACGTAAGGATTAAAATGAACAAGAATGACAGAAGTGAAGGAATAAGTTACATCAGCGGAAGTTTAAATAAATTTTTGAAGGAAAAAGAAAGCCAACCTCATCTGACAATAGTTCCATGTTGGAAGAGCATTGAATGGCTTCTGCGATATTGACAAAGACAACAACAATCATTTAGTATTGTGGCTGATCACTTACATACATTATGGAGTACAAACTAAAAACAAATAACAGAAGGACAAAAGATAAAAGGGACCTAGACAACAATGCAATCAACCTGTTGTCCACTTTACAATTCATCTGTAGATATCTTGTTACTGTGAGAAACTGGGAATAGACTAACCAACTCCCAACTTCCCAAAGCCTAGCATGCAAATTATAGCACATCACATCAAATTTCAAACTCTCAACTATTCCACTCTTATGACCCATAATCCAACAAACTCATGCACACAATTCACATATCCTAATAATCTTAATCCTAGTCCACCTGCACAAAGCACAACAAAAAGGGAAAAAAGAAATGAAATTTGATCAATGACTGATGAACCTAAACCACTTGCAGATCCGATGAAGCCAATGCCAATAACTAACCACACTTCAAAGAGCCAAGGAGGAATAATTTCCTGAGTCAATAGTTACAGATATTGAACAGCCCTACTGGCAGAAGTGCCAGAGACATTCAAGCATGGAGAATGCGCAAAAGACATTTTAGAATCCAAGTATCAACCTAAACTATCTCTAAAGTTTGTAAATTGAAAAAAAAAAAAGAAAAAATAGAAGTACATAAATCACCCTGTCGACGTAGAAGGTTATCAACATTGAGGGCTAGAAGAAGCTTTTGAAAGCCATGAGGTAAAAGTTACACAGGAAAATCCGCTGAGAAGATAATAAAGAAAGGCAAAAAGAGGAAGCAATGTACACTCACTTATTCCCTCATCTTAGATTACTGTTAGGGAAGCTATCAATAAATAAATAATAAATAAATAAATAAATAAATAGAAGAGGATTATATCCACAAATAAATAAAAAAATAAAACTGTCTATTTCCACTAGATTTTCAAAGATGCTGATCGGGGTAATAAAATCATCCAAATGGGGGGGCAAAAAAATCGGAAGAACCCCAAATCCAAAATTTCCAGAGATCATGAAACCTTCGAACCCCCACTAAAACCACATAGAACTGGGTTGCTGAAAAAGGGTGAAGAAAGATAGCCAGTTGCTTTCCCTGACTTCATCTTGTAGAAAACACACAAGAATCAACCAGTGACAGTAACAACGTAAATCGCACCTGATTTTTCAAAACAATAAATAAAGTTGGCAGATTGCATAACGTTTTCTCTAGGCGGACATCAACAAAAACCTTTCTGGCTTTCTTCAAGTCATTATCCCAAAAAGAAATAGTTTCGATTTGCTCACTTCAATTCCATCATTACATTACACTTACAAGTAAAAGCACTCAAAAACAAAACACCATGAAACAACAGCAACAACAACAAAATGGGAAAAAAGAAAAAGAAAAAAAAAAAAAAAGAAGAAAAGAACTTACCCGCAGAAGGAGAACATAAAAGGGGTTGATGATCCCTGTGGGAGTGGCTATGATCAGAAATCCGTTTCCGTTTCCCCATAGTAATAATAATAGTATAAAAAAAGGGGTAGAATCTAAAATGGGGTTTGATGGTTGAGGAGGAGCCACCAATTGTGGGAAGACTAGAGGGAGGGGTTTAAAGTTTGTGAAGGAACAAGTGTGGCTCTGCGGTGATAAAGCAGATGAAAAGGTTCTTGTAGGATGAATGAATGAACGGTCAATAAAATGATTTTTTTTTATTTCCCTTTTTTTAGAATATATTTGGTTATAGAGTTAAAATAGGGTAAAATTTTTATAAAAAAATTTTATATATAAAATTATACATGGTATTAATTTAGGAAATTTTATTTTCATAACCAAACATATTCTTAGAAAAAAAAATTTGTGTCTAACAGTCCATACGTATTGTATTATTTATATTTATAAGTATAGGACATTGTATTAACTAATAATTTATTTATTATTGAAATAAAATATATATTTTATCCAATAATAAATTAAATATAAATACTACATGTTATGCCAGCACAAATAACATTTTTTTTAAGCAGTTTCTGGAGAGAAAGAGGGAGGAAGGACGGAACGAAAAGTCGAAAACGCTTAACATGAGAAAAAGTTGGGAACCACAGCACAGCACAAAACTAAACTAAACTGTCTCTGTGACTAGCCATCTTAGTGTTTTTTTACTTTTTTTTTGTTATTGTTGGCCTCAAATTCCGCAGAGGCTTGTTTGGCTTTTTACCCCGCTTCCCTGTCATTATTGTTCTGTGAGTTTCTGCACAGCAACTGGTGGCATTTCTGTACGTGCGTCCCTGTTCTGATGCCAACAGAGTCCGAACCTCATGCTCGTGCCTTGCTAGCCTTGTCCTTTTCCATTG
>JAVHNL010000313.1:0-34230 GCA_031216105.1 Dalbergia cultrata | reverse complement strand
GAGACCTTACAGAATGATAATTAGGTAAACTTCTTAAATATTTAGTTAAATATTTAGTTTTTAATAGGTGTATTATTTACAGCAATGGATACCCTTAATTAAAAAAATATGCAAATGTTTTTGGATGCTACACGAGGAGAGAATATATATCTTTCTAATCATATTTCAGCACATTTAAAACAACTCAACTAATACGCGCAGAAGAGATAATTTGTGATTATTTGATTATGTTAGGTGGTGATCTGTTCATGCAAATAATTCAAACACATGTTGCATTATTGTGATTGGGAGTGAAGAACACATTTCATGTTCATTTCGAGTTGACTCACATTTTCCATTTAATAACAGTTAGGATTTATTTTTTTAAAAAATTTTGATAAGTTAATACTTCAAAAGATTTTTATATTACTATTTTAATTTGATTATATATTAATACATCACTATTAAAAGCATTTCATTTTTATAATAATTAACTCAAATACAATACAAATTACATATATGACGTTTGATCAATTAGCCGTGTGAAAAATTCTGCTATAAATACACATAATATAATTAAACCTCACTAATTATAATCAAGATATAAGATCAAAATTCTTTCATGTTTGTTATAAACAAGACCATTGTCAAGTTAAATAGATATAAATACTTAAAATAAATGGACTTCTCTTTAGATTTATAAGATTCAATTCAAAAGCGAGAAAAAAGATCTAAATCCAAGGGATATTAATATATTTATGAATCTCAACAATTTCGCTGTATACATACAAGACATAAAAGATATGATTCGCTTGTAGGTAAAATTTTTTTTCTTATTACAAAATTAAAAAAAAAACAACAAAAAAATATCGAGTAAAAAAATTATTTTGGTCATTAAAATTATCTTTAAAATAAAAACTTATTTTCAATTTAGTATTTGAAATAGACAAAAAGTTGTTAAAGTTAATCTTACAGAGCTATAGTAATGTTCACAGAGACAAATTTGAATAATGAAAAAGACTAATTTAATTTTTCTTTTTTGCAAATTCAAGAAGAAAAAACAGTTCATAATTTTTTTTTTTAATTTTATGAACTATCGGCATATAATTTTAGTACCAAAATGAACCTTTGTTCAAGAAATCTCAGTACAAATAGCCCTTTCCTTTTCACTTCCTGGTCACTCTAAAAGGTTTCAGAGTCACCTCCCTCTGTTTCTCCGAAACCACCACGTGCACACTCACTACCGCCACCACCACCACTCACCACTCACCACCACCACCACGACAATGCTCTGTCTCTCAACCTTCCACCGCTCACCGCTCAAGCACCCCTCACATTCCGCCCTCCGCCGCCTCAACCACCGCCCTCCGCTCCCCTCCTCCCTCTCATTCCCCTCCAATTCAAATCCCCCATTCCGCAACAAGCCCCTCCGCGTGCGCGCCATCGACGCCGCTCAGCTCTTCGACTACGAGTCCAAGCTCGCCCACGAGTTCCGCAGCGCCCAGCGCCTCAAGATCGCCGTCATCGGCTTCGGCAACTTCGGCCAGTTCCTTGCCTCCGCACTCGTCCGCCAGGGGCACACCGTCCTCGCCCACTCCCGCTCCGACCAGTCCGCCGCCGCCCGAAAACTCGGCGTATCGTTCTTCCGAAACCCCGACGACCTATGCGAGGAGCACCCTGAGGTCATCCTCCTCTGCACCTCCATCATCTCCACGGAGCGCGTCCTCCTCACGCTCCCCCTCCAGCGCCTCAAGCGCAGCACCCTCTTCGTCGACGTCCTCTCCGTCAAAGAATTCCCCAAGAAGCTCCTGCTCGAGCTCCTCCCCTCCGATTTTGACATCCTCTGCACTCACCCCATGTTCGGCCCCCAGAGCGGCCGTTACGGCTGGTCCGGCCTCCCCTTTGTCTTCGAGAAGGTTCGAATCCTCAATGAGGACCACCGCCTCTCCCGCTGCCAGAAGTTCCTCAATGTCTTCGCCAGAGAAGGCTGCAGAATGGTCGAAATGACTTGCGAAGATCATGACAGGTTTGTTATGAACACCACAAGTTCGTTATAAAGTTTGCTGTAAATCGTAACTAACTTTTGTTTTGTGAAGGTATGCGGCGGGGTCGCAGTTTATTACTCATACTGTTGGGAGGCTTCTGGAAGGGTTGATGTTGGATTCGACACCGATTAATACTAAGGGGTATGAGAGTTTGTTGAGGCTGGTGGAGAACACTGCTGGGGACAGCTTTGATTTGTACTATGGGCTGTTCATGTTTAATAAGAACTCTTTGGAGATGTTGGAGAAGCTGGATTTCGCGTTTGAGGATTTGAGGAAGCAGCTGATTGCGAGGTTGCATGATGTTGTGAGGAAGCAGCTGTTTGAGAATGCTGGGAAGGTGCAGCAGGATGGTGGTGGTAACAATAACAGCCATGCGGTGCTGCGTGGAACTAAGAATGGATCAGCAATGCTGCCTTTCTCCAAGTATGCCAGGTCTTTCTTTTTTTGGAACTTGATGAATCTCGGTGATCTTTAGCACATTATGTGTGAATTTTGTTTTGATGCTTTCTGTGTTTGTGATACGGGACTCAAGCAACTTAACTTCATTGGTCTGATTTTGCTGCTTTCTAACTTTGAATATTAAGGGGACTATATATGCTTTATGTTGAAAGCAAGCAACTTAATTTTGGATTGGTTGTAGATGCGTTTGTTTCATATTATTTTGACCAAAAAAAAAAGTGACTTTTTTTTTCGAATTCTCATGGAAGCTATAAATAAGCTATTCTATCAAAAGTGATTTTTTCAGTTTGAAAAAAATCGCGATTCTGTCAAAATAATCTAAAATAAATGCACCCTGAATCTTCTTCTTGTGATGGGAACAGGGCTTATTGCAATGCAATATATTAATAATGAGTTAATGATAATTCGGGGAGCATTGTAACTACTTCTGTCTTGGCTTTTGTGTTCTATATTTTTGGGGAAGGTTGGTATTTGCACATCGCGGTCTAATTTGTAGCTGTATTTGATGCTATTATGCAGATCCCACGATGTTGCTCAACTAGACAGTTACACGTCAAACAATTTTACTGGCCACTCTGATGAGAACTCAAATCTCAAGATTGCAATCGTTGGTTTTGGCAACTTTGGTCAGTTCCTTGCAAAAACTTTTGTGCGCCATGGTCATCAGGTGTTAGCATACTCTCGGTCAGACTACTCTGCGGTGGCTCAGGAATTGGGGGTGTCTTATTTCAGTGACGCGGACGATCTTTGCGAGCAGCATCCGGAGGTGATTTTATTTTGCACTTCCATACTTTCTACGGAGAAAGTTCTTAAATCATTGCCTGTGCAGAGATTGAAGAGGAGTACGTTGTTTGTTGATGTACTTTCTGTCAAGGAGTTTCCTAGAAACCTCTTCCTTCAACATTTGCCACCTTATTTTGATGTTCTCTGCACTCATCCTATGTTTGGGCCAGAGAGTGGAAAAAATGGGTGGAATGGTCTTCCTTTAGTTTTTGATAAAGTCAGAATAGGAAGCGAAAAATCAAGAATATCACGGTGTGCTGGGTTTCTTGACATTTTTGCTAGTGAAGGGTGTAGAATGGTTGAAATGTCATGCGCTGAACATGATTGGTATGCAGCTGGATCACAGTTTATCACACACACCACTGGGAGAGTTTTAGAAAAACTGGGGTTGGAGACAACTCCAATCAACACAAAGGGCTACGAGACTTTGTTGAGTTTGGTGGAGAATACCATGGGGGATAGTTTTGATCTGTACTATGGTTTGTTCTTGTACAATTTAAATGCCATGGAGCAACTAGAAAGATTGGATCTTGCTTTTGAATCATTGAAGAAGCAGCTTTTTGGCCGGTTGCATGGTATCTATCGAAGGCAACTATTTGAAAATGAAGAACAGGTTCGTTCTTTGCCAGAAAGGTCTATGTTGCCAGAGAAATCTGAAGATAGTAATGCGCCATCACCTCTGCAAAAAAACTCTGGACACTAGATGAAATTGATTTGGAAGATTTCCATCTCATTGGTAAGAATGGTGGGCCCTGAATTATTCAATTAGCAGGTTTAAGTAAGTTTGTTGATTCTAAAGTTTCATATTTTGTGCTGCTCTGTTTGATTGAACTGAAAACACAAACGTCGTTCTAATTCTTAGATATTTTCACTTCACAAATTTTTTGCTTTCTTTCTATGTCTAGTTTGCTGCATTGACACATAGGATAGCCCAGATGTTCGTATTTTATGCCCCATTGTTATTCATGGGATTGAATATAGACTTGAGACTTCTGAATCTGAAGAGATAGTCAGTGAGTGCATTAGAGTTAAGAATACACAGAATCTTTAGAGGAAAGTTTGATATCTCTATGAATGATTTTAAAATGAAAATATTCCCTTGTTTCACCTGAAAGGAAGATATAAACAGTTAAACTGCTGTGATCTCGGGCAATGCTGATATAGTCATACCAAATGCCTTCGTAATATGTATGCATGCTTATGAGATGGCTTATTAGTGATTTTGTAACAAATTTCAGTTGTACTGGATCTACTATTAGCTAATTATTACTAGTGGCTGCCTTACATCAATGTTGTGTTGATTTGATGGCAGAGATGACTTGTGAAAGATAAAATTCTTTGCATTTTTGTGAATTTTTTTTTTTTTTCACAACCTTGACTTACACGTTTTGATTAATGCATTAATGTGTGCAGAGAACAATACTTGTCGTGTGAATGTCATCAACCGCGTGTTGTCCCAATAAGATCTTCCGAGGAAGTGAAAATTGACAATTTGAAGTTGTTGAAGGAAGCTGGTTTTGAATTTGGATATTGTATTTAGTTTGTAATCTAAGAAAGCTTAGCAGAGTTATGGCTGCTTTGACTAAGTGAGGCATAAGAGGCTGGTTAATGAGGGGTGTCACTGTCATCATGGGGCCAATTGAGAGCACGTTGCAGCTCACTATGCTCAGGAAGATTCTCCCTTGACAAGGAGCTTTGTTTTTCCCCTTAAATCCAGCTATATAGATTCCAGATCCGACTGCGGGAGACATAATTAGATATTGATTTTGGATGTCCTCTCTTTTACCTTGTAAATATTTCCATCTTGTTATCTTTGACATGAATGGGGGTAGTAGCTACTATCAATCATGTCTTGGTTGAGGTTGTTTTCTTTCGTCGGAGTTTGTAATTTATGTAACTTGTGTGTTAGAAGTCAATATCCGTATCATTGTTAACAAAGCTTTCTGTAATATATTCTTTTTCCCTTGCGTAATGCATTTTATAAGGAGGGAAAATTTTGTCAGTTTCCATGCTATTTACCTCGTGTACTACCTTTACATGTGGCAAAGTGCAACTTAATCACTTTGTTAGCTCCATTAAGTTATTAAATATATGATTCGGGCGTTAAACTTTTAAGTACATGATTCAATCTTTAAACTATTTAACCTCATTATTGAGAACTAAGGGTGTGCCTTTTTGTGTTTTTTATAAAGTTAAAAAAGGCTCCTTTTATGTTTATTAAAAAGTATGTTAAAATATAAGTGCGGATCAATGTATGAGGTTCTCATTTAGAAGTCTAGAAAGATAAATGTATAAAGCTTTATTATTGCATTATAAGAGTGAAATAAGGATAATTATATAAAGTGAAAAAATAAATACTTAAATGTTCTAAGAGTAAGGAAAAACACTTACTTTAATTAATTTATTAATTGATATATAAATTTTATAAGTTATTATTATCTCATTATTTTTTTAATTTTTAATACAATAACTGATTTATTAATCAGTAATAGAGTAGAATAAGTCTTTTGTTTTGTTCTATTAATCAATAATAGAGTAGAATAAGTCTTTTGTTTTGTTCTAAAAATACTTAAGAATTTCTCAAGTGAGAAAAGTAATCAACTGTGATAGTGAGAAGAATAGACTAACATATGTTAACTTGATTTGTCTCTCATCCAATTATGGCTAGGTTTGATTTTCAGTTTTTTCTTTTTTTGGGATTGTTAGTGGGCGATAAGTAAATATATTTATTAGCATTTGGTGAGATTAGAGGTGTCGTGACTCTAAATTGGGTAAACTTTCTCCTTATCTAAACTTTTGTTAGATAAAAATAAGAGTGGGAAGAATAAATTTTAATGAATTAATATTCATTTTAATCTCTCAATTTATACCTGAGTTATTTTAGTCTCTGATATTTAAAATGAGTCAAATTAATTTCTGCCATTACAAAATTTGAGTCATATTAGTCCGTCAATTCATTATTATTTAATACTCTATCAATTAAATAATGATAGGTAACTTTAAGTGATACATTGACATATCATATATTATCTGAAATAGAATAAATTTTGAAAAGACTTATTTTAATATTTAAAATTATACAAAATGAGTTATTTAGACATTCATTCTAAGTCATAAAATAACTTATTTTGTATAATTTTAAATATTAAAATATATTATTTTAAATTTTATTATATTTCATATGACAAATGATATAATAAAATATCACTTAATATTACAAATCATCATTTAATTAATCAAATGTTAAGTAAAAATGAAATAAGGGACTAACTTGACTCACATTTTGTAATATGAGGTGCTAATTTGACTCATTTTAAAAGTGAGGATTAAAATAACTTACGAATGAAAAGTCTGGGACTAAAATGAATATTAACTCAAATTTTAATTATTAAATCTTATATGATGAATTAACATTATAATTTTTAAATAACTTTAATTTTGATTATCTGTATAGTTTATTAGTTAGTTTTTTTCTCATCTCTTGCATCAAAATAATTATTTTATATTACAGTAAAGATGAATAGTACGAATAAAATAGTGCAAAACTTTGTTACGAAATTGTTGGCATATTTTTTTTATATTTTCACTTTTCTGAATTCCAGTTTCTCATTGCTAATCAAATTACATCACAACACGCATCTTCACACTGTCTTTGCACTCAATTTTTTTCTCACTGCTAATCCAATTATATCATAAGAGGCATATATTCATACTCTCTTTGGATTCAATCTTTTCTTTTGCACCGCTCTTTGAATAAATCAAAGAATGTCTTGTACGCGAGCTCTATTTAAATTTATCGGTCAAGATTTTGACATTTTTATCTTCGGAATATCTATCTTTCTAATATTCAGATAGCATTAATTTTTTTTGAATAACACGCTCAATCTAATTGATTATATTAATTTAAATAGTATACTAACGGAGGGGTATATTAATTACATCAATGAAAGTGAACATAATTTTGTCTAATTATACAATGCTATTACTAAGACTAATTTATTATTCTTAATATGTGTATTTTTTTTTTTCATTTTTTGACAGATGAATAGAGCGAAAATATTCCCATGGTTTTGCAACAAAATAAAGGTAAATATCAATTAATCCTTCCATATTTTGATTTACTAAGCAGAAATATTTTTGCTTGCTCCAGTGATCTTTATTGTCATGAGGAATTATTCAAATATGAAATACTCTTACTGCTGGTCACAATTATCTGCAACTTTGACCGTCTCAAGTGCTACCTTCCCTTCCTGATAGCACCTGTAGTTGATCTCACCATAATTCTTGACATTTCTGTACACCCTTGGCTGTGTCTCGTCTATTAGGCCTTCCACTGGTCCAATTTCATTCTCTGGTTCTGGTTCATTGAACATCGCCACAGACATCCTCAACTTTTCCGCGTTTGTCACCACCCTGTGCATTGGGCTCTTGAATATTCCATTACTCATTATCTGCATGCACAACAATACCCAACCACATTAACCATTCTCTAAACTGAACACCAATGCCATATCAAAATCTAGTTAAAAGACACTCCCATATACATATTGACGGATCTAGAAAACTTAGGTAATAGCGGTAAACAAAAATACGTAAATATAATAAAAAAATTTCGCATTATTTTTAACTTAATATGGAGTTAACTTAGTAAAATAATGGGGTTACAATATGTATGCATCTAAACAATTCTAAGAAATCTTTTTATTCTTAGTGGAGGCACAGGTCACCAACACTTACTAGGTAGATCTGTGACTTGTATCTATATATAAAAAAAATAACTAGTATATTAATTTTCTCATTTTTTTAGTGTAAACCACGACTATTCAAAATCAACTGAACTCCAACTAATTTGACTTGGATAAGACTGATACTCTCTCTATATATATATCTCTCTCTCTATTTAATTTATAAGATTCAAGTCGAAGATATTGCTTACTAAATATAAGTGTGTCGAACCGGTTGAACTAACAAAACTTTCCATAGAATGTAAAGTTTAGGCTCAATGAATTTTGCAAAGAAAGTTTAAGCTCCAATATGTAGACTCATTTCATGAGATAGAGCCTTGTGTTGTGTTATACCTGCATTTGATCGCCAAGATTGACAACAAGAGCATCAGGTTTTGTGGGGACATTGACCCATTTGTCATCTATGAGAATTTGAAGACCTTCCACTTCCGTGTCTTGCAATAGAACTGTGATTCCTGATCTATCTGTATGTGGTTTGACTCCAAGAACCAAGTCAGGTCTAGAACAACATGGATAGAAGTTGAACCTTGCCTGCAGCATTGATTGCTCCCCAAATTGGTCCAGGAAGCTACCCTCTTCCAAACACAGTGACCTTGCCATGCTTTTCAAGAGATAATCCATCATTGACTTCACTTTGGTGGAAAAGTCCTCTAACATCTCACTGCACAAATATGCAGAAAATCAAGCTCAATTATTTCCCTTCTCTCTATTGGTACACTACCATTATTTTTCTCAGTTCATGGTAGAAGGATGCCCTAAAGAAAATCTTCATACTAACTACAATCGGGCATAGTTTAGTGCTAATTACTTTCTTTCAGGGTATGATTGGACTAGTCTCTCTGAGATACATGAGGTAAACATAATTATATTTATTAAACTCTCGAATTAACTCCTAAACTCTTAGGATTTATGATCTTACCACGCGAAAGCAAGTTTATCTAATCTCTTGAGTTTGATAACTTTACACGTTAGGCATATGCAGATTTGCTTCACATGCTACTTGTGAATTGGAAATCCGATTGAAAACATGATTATGCTAATAAAGAGAGCCCGTCCATTGTTTTCCTTCATATCTGTTTATGGACTGTGAAGGTCAAATGGGAAGAGCTGCCAAAGAGGTTAAATACATTTTAATTCACCAAGAGCAAAGGGTTGTACCTAAAATCAGTAGGATTTTGTGGCCAAAGAGCAAGCCTTCTTTTTTCTTTTGGAAAAACTCGAAGAGTTAGGCGATAGGACCAGTCAAGGACCTGCTTCTCTGAAACTATTCTGTCATTCCCATACCCTTCAGATTCATTAACAGCTCTGGCATACTCCTGCTTTTCCTCCACTGGAAGTGCAAAAAATTGCTTTGCAACCTCACGTATCTTCTCAAGATATGAACTTGACATTCCATGACCAATTGCCTGGTGGCAAGACCATGTCAATTGTAGTCAGAAGACTTATAGAAAAGAACAATAAACCATTAATATCTACTAGTAATTGTTTGCTGCATGTCAAAAATAGAGTTATCTGCATAAGCACATCTTTGGCAAAAAGAAGAGACACTGAATACCACATAAGAGTATAAGACTAATATCAAGACATGGAGATGCAAAATTTTGCCTTCTTCCTGTAATAAAGATTAAGATCCACAAATGACTTGACATAACTTTGAAATACCCTCCATATTAGCGTTTGATTTCATTGTTTAGGTATTTTAGTAATGGAATAGAGTAATGTTTGATAATATTGTTTTGATATTCCAATGGAATAAAAGAGAATATTGATAGTTTTATTAAAAAAAAAAACGAGATTTCACTTCATTTCCTCTAATTGGAGGGAAAGTAAAATAAGAACGTATATCCATCCTCCTCCACTTTTAAGTCATTTCATCCCATTCCCTTTCATTCTATCCATTTCCATCTATCCAAAACATAGCCTTGAATTCCATTGTTACATCAAATAAAAATATAATAAATATAACCAATGGTTTGACTTTTGAGACATATGGTCTTCTTCCAAGTAAGTAAAAACTGGACTAATAATACACTAATGAAGTACTAACAAAGTTTGTATAAATCCGCACCTGGAAGCATCCAGCTGAGCTGAGAGCAGATCTAAGCTTCTCTAGTTCACATTCTGATGATGAGAGGAGACTCACATCAATGATGGGTATCGCTATCCGTGATGAAGAATCATCTCTTGTCCCAATGCTATTATTTCCCTTGACTACATAGTGTGGTGGTGGCTTATCACCATCCATGGACATTTCTTGGATGCTCTTTGGCAGTGACATCTCCTCCGAGACTACCGTATTGCCGGCCATCTCTCTCTCTCTCCCTCTCTCTGAAATAAGGATGTTCGGGTCCCTTACGGCTTTCCTAATGGGAGTATCATCTACTGTCTGATCTTGATGCGTGTATATTAAAATATTAATGGTTCGTTTGTGCAATTCAAGGCAATAGCGGTGACTTATGGCTTTTTCTTATTTTCTATTTGTTTTTTCTGACAGCTCTGCTTACACCCTTCTATTGAAAATTGCTAAAAATATCCAAAAAATGAAAACGGTATGGAAAAAACAGTGCGTATGTGTGTCATCAATTCATCGTTTCTGAATTTGTATCATTGATGTGTGCCCCAAAAGAATAAGTGTGTCCATGAATAATAAAAGTATTTATATTTTAAAAAAATTAAGGTGCTTGCTACTTTCACTACTCATATGCATTTGTGAATTTGTGAAAGAGTAATGTCATTTATACATCTATCATATATATATATATATATAGAATGCTGGGACTATGGATACACTTTTATATATTATTAGATATAATCTTAGATATAGTGTGACATCCGAAAAAGTGCAATTAACATTTTTTACAATACTAAGGGTATATTGATAGAGTGGTGTCTCAGAAATTATATGTAGAAAACACATTTCTCCTTCTTAAAGGTTGTTCGGTATCGGGTGTACATACCGTCGGAAATTTCGGGCCATGTCTCTCTGACTCCGACTCTATTATTTTTCAGACGTTAATGTTCGTGAAATGAACGACATGTTGATAAGGACCGCACGAAAAATGAAAAAAAAAAATTGCTGGAAACGTGAGAGATAAAAAATTGTTATACTCAACAGATGGTGATGATTAAGAGTTTATAAATATGTGGGCAAATTTTTTTTATATGAATATTGAAAAAGGCTAGAGTGCACGAAAGCACTTTGGTGGGATATGAATGAAGTAACAAAATGGAGTTGAGTTGCATTTTGAAGATTACTTTTTCTCTTTCTCTTCCTAACGATACCCATTAGTTTTAGAATTTAATTATGTATTATTATATCAATTTAATTTTATTTATTACTTAAAAAATTAAATAAATAAGATAATTTAATTCGATAAAAGTATAACAAAATTTTACATTGTAAATATATATAAATTAAACTCTTAGTTTTATAACACTTCGTCACATTTGAGGAAATTGTGTTGACACTTATAAGGACTACTCATAAATATTAGTGCTATAGATAGTACTACTAATCCCTCGCATTGCTTTTTTGTTTTGTTTTTCTATGATTATTGACTCATGAATATTTGTACTTAATAAAAGCTGTATAAATTAGTAGTGCCTGAATTAGTGAGTTTTGCATTAAGATGAGTCGAGTAATCAATTTCTGGTTTTTTGGTCCTAATTGTTTTTGGTCGGCCTCGGATAAACCGACAATCCCATAAGAAATATGAGTTGGGCCAACAAAAACAGAAACATTCTGTGGCCCGGCTCGTTTCGATCCGAATTTGTGGTTGCCAATATTCATTCAATTGTTTGGTTAGGCTCAGTTTACTTAAATTGATTACCCAAAATGTGTGTAGATTTAACGACCTTAAATAGTGTGAACACCTTAATAAGGGTCCAGAACGAACAAACAAATTGTCTGTGGATACCATTAAAAATTGCCTTAGGACCGCAGTTCACTTGCTAGTCCATTCTATTTTTGGGCGGAAACTGTACACGCCTTACCAATTCCATATCTTTGATAGCACTCAACGCGATATTAGCTTTAAGACAAATATCTCACTTTAGATAAGTAAAGAAATTTTACTTTATATTAAAATAGTTAAAAATAAGGACTTTTTAACAATGTTAAGAGAACTGGACCGGACCGGTCGGTTGACTGGATTAACCGGAAACTGGTCACCGCATTGCCTGGTTGAGTAGTGAAATCGAGGATTGAGCGGTCAAAATTGGGGAAAATCGGGAAAACCGTTAAACTGGACTAGTTGGACCGGTTCAGAGCTTTTGAATTTTTTTTTTTTGGTTTGAAAACTTAAATACTGATTTCTCGTAGTAGTCACAGATCAAAAATGAAAACAAAAATTATTTATTTTATATATGAAAAAAATACTGATATTTGCAGGCCGCTCACTATAAAACTCGCTAGTCACCAATAAATATTGTTTTCAAATACTTTTGTAACCGTGTTATGAGGCTGAGACTAGAGAAATTTTATATGGATTATGTTTATTTTTATAAACCCTAAACCTATATATATATATATTTGTGTTGATTATGTTAATGTTAATGATTTAATATGTTTTTTATATTTTAATTAATCATACGTATATATTTATACATATATTTTGTTATATTGTGGTTGAACCGATTGAACCTCTAAACCTTTGAACCAGTACCTTGATCGGTTCGATGCCCGATCCGATTTTCTCTTCCTTGCTTTTTAACTCAAATTTGAATATTTTACTTTAGATAGCAAAGTAAACAATTTCACCTTTAGAACAATAAAGTGAAGAGGACTTTACTTCTAACTTTGTTGATCTAAAAGTAAAATTTTTTTACTTTATTCTATAAAGTGATGTCACTTTAGAGTATCTTTACTCCTTTTTTATTCGATTAATCTAAGAATAATAACACTTCACTTTAAATTATTTAAATATGAGTTAGGGTTCTTTTGGACCTTTGGTCTCTTCATAAAAAAATGTTTAAAAATCAATAAAATTCTTTTATGACTAAATCGATATCTAAATTAATTTTACATTCAAATGTAAAATAACTTTTGCCCTTTGAGATATCTAGGGTTAATTCACTTAGTTGATCTTTCACTCATACATTGTCTTAAGTTGGGTTCAATTATCAGGTTTCTCTTATTGATGGATATACATAGACCCAAGCTTTTTTCTCTTGGCCTAATCTCTCTCTCTCTATACATATATATATATATATATATATATAAATAAAAGAAATCAGAATCTTTGATAAAAGTTAGGATGATTGCCTGATGAAATAAAATAGTATAATTCATTAATTTATCTAATTAATTATATCACATAATTCTATATACAATATTTGAGATCAGTTTATAATTGCTGGTATTTTTCATTAAAAAAATCGTTTTCTATATCCAAATCAGACCATAACAACATATAATAAGTTGAGTTCCTTGGTAAATAACATGAGATTATTAATGCAAAAATCCTTTACAATAACATGACGATTAAAATTCTTGCAAGTTCGCCATGAGACGACGAAATCCAAGATTTTGGTTAAAGAATTTGATGTGAGCCACAGGCGTGAAGGGTCCTCCGTGGCCGCCTCATGTGCTCCTCCCTGTCAACACCATCAACACAGCTTCTGCGTCTGTTACGGCACTCCTCTCATAAGCACAACCAACCAAAATTTCCTTCTTCCTCGTTCATTTTTCATTCCATTCCTTGTTCCAACAACATTCATTCAATTTTTTTTTTTTTATTATCAAAATGGCACAATTCACTCTCAGAGCACACAACTCCTCATGCTGCTTCCTTCCCCACACAGCACAATCACACTCACACTCACACACCCCTTTTATCAGAACCCCTCTTCAACGCTTCTCACCTTCGAACCCGAGCTTCAGGCTCAGAGTCTCATCCAGCAGCACTCAACAAGATGTCAAAGACAACCAGCGAGTGCCCAAGGAGGCAGAGGTTCTCACTGGGTCCCTTCGAGTCAACAACGTTGGGCAGAAGGCTTCTATTTCTGGTTCGGATGAAGTGTCGGGAACTACTGCTGGGAATTGGCCACCTTGGAAGAATATTCCCCAAAGATACAAGCTCATCGGCACAACATCACTCGCCTTCGTTATCTGCAACATGGACAAGGTTCTTACTCACTCGTTGTGTTACCTTGCTTGCTTTTCATGCTTCTTTGTTGCAACCCCAGAAGCAAAGTTTGGTACTTTACTTGATCACAGTTACTTAAGACCAAACTAGGATAGTTAGTTTATAGTCAAAGTGCTGAATTTGGTGGTAATTGGTTATTGGAGCTTCCCATAGTATAGTAACGGCTTTAATCGAAAGAAAGCATTTTTGAGAGTGTATTGATGAGTTGCATCCATGATATGCATTTGTTTTAATGTGGGATTTGAGCTCTTCTTTTTTCGGGGTTATGTTATTAATTGGGCAGGTGAACTTGAGTGTTGCCATAATCCCAATGTCTCATCAATTTGGGTGGAACTCGTCGATGGCTGGATTGGTTCAGTCCTCATTCTTCTGGGGCTATGCATTGAGTCAATTGCCTGGGGGTTGGCTAGCCAAGATATTTGGTGGCAGGTTAGTTTACTGGAGGCAACACAAATTCAACTATGTCTAGTTGCTGCCCAATGACTCATCAATGTAGTTTATAAAGTAAATAAATGCAGGGCTTCATGATGATGAGCAGGCAGGCTTGGGGGCTTTTAATGGCTTATAGAATTATTGTTGATTTTCTTTGCCAGAAGAAAATGAAAGCTATTTGAAAAATTAGTCTGAAATTTAAGAGATCCAAGGATAAATCAAGCTTGCCAACTTAATTTGATCAAATATAGAAACGGTACAAGAGTACTCTAGTTATTTCCATGTCTTGTTTTCCCTTCTTTGTTTCTTCATTTAGTTTAACTGATTTGAGTATTCTCCATTACAGCTTTGAGTTGATATGAAATGATGAAACAATGGTTGGACCAACTTTGAAAAGAACCAACTCTTTGAAATGCCTAGTGGAAGTTATTTTTCCATGCAATCTCTGTGGGCAGAGGGAGAGGGAGGGGGGGACCACAGTCTCCCCCAAATTTTGCACATTTGTATAATTATAAGTATATTTTATATTATAGCCCTCCTAAAAAATCTTGTTATCTCTATACATAGTATGCATAATAAATAATAAAAGTCTGTTGATATAGTAACATATATGATATAAAAATATGAAACATATAAATGTTTCTAGAACATATTTTTTAAAATTTTTCTCTTATTAACTCATTTTATCCACTTAGTGAAGTTTCTACTTATTAGTTAGTTATTTATGATCAATGCTCTATTTTGATGTTAAATAATACATTGATATGCATATTTTTTTTATGCTGAACCTAAGAAATGTTTAAGAAGAAAATTATTGACTCTTCTGTTAAGAGAAAAGAAAGAATAAATGATGAAATAAACCTTAATTTACTAATAATTTGTATGAAAAACACTATATAATGACTCATTTATACTTTCGATATGATAATTTATTTTATATTAACTAATTTGGCCCCCCTTCTCCAAAATTTCCAGCTCTGCTACTGTCTGTGGGATCAAGGCCCAGGATGGATATGGTTCTTTCTGTTATGTACTAAACATAGGAATCCATGAAATGGAAGCAGAATGGGAATTGTCATTCCTCCATACCGAATATTCTCTTAATGATATGTGTAACAATAACTCTCCTGGCTTGTATAGTTCAAAATTTGTCTGTCCTTCAAGCCATCTCAAACGATACTTTTGATTAATTTTTTTTACCTCATATATAGCTAACTGATGAAATTATAATTATGTTCCAAGGAAAGATGCAAGATTATACTGATATATCTAAACGATGGTGTATATCCTACTATATTCTTCATCAAATAATTGTCATATATATATATATAAAATGAGAGTCTATTGACTAAATCGCATGTTGAAGCCGATAGAGAGAGATAGTAATTAGACAATTACCTCATGCAGGGTTGACACTAAAGATTTCAGTTTGGTTCTTAGGCTTATGAATTTACACTGTTAGCTTTCTGTTTCAGGAAAGTTCTCGAGGTTGGAGTATTGGTATGGTCAATGGCTACAGCTTTAGTTCCTTTTCTTGCTGGATTTATGCCTAGCTTACTATTGTCAAGGATTTTGGTCAGTGGTTCCTTCACTTTTTACCTCTTTAATACATCCGTAATTTCCTTACTCTGCAGATTTAATGTTCATTTACATGCATGAATCCTTGATTGGTCTTAAAAAAAATGTGTCATGGTCTTGTTGTATTTATGTTTCCACTGGATTTTCTATCTATCACAGTTAGGGTGTATTTAGTGTTTCTTTGTGTGCACTAACTGCTGTTTAAAATATAGCCTGGTTTGCATTCATTATTCTTTTCAACACTATTAAGCACTTCCTTTCCATTGCATATCCAGGTTGGGATAGGTGAAGGTGTTTCACCATCTGCTGCTACTGATATCATTGCCAGGCATGTAAACATCCAAATATTAACTATGCACATGGTTCAAAAAATTGATATTTTATGTTGATTTGTATTTTTCTTTAATATTCTGATTTTTGTTTACCTTCTGCTTACTTCTGTAGGGAGCATGCAGATTTTTATATTGTTTTCCTTTTCACTTTGATTATTTAAATTCTTTAGTTTCTCACCTAAAAGAAATTTTGGTGGAAACTCTGAATTTTTTATTGAACATAATGATCCAAAACATTCAAAATGATTGTTTGGAGAAATGTTTTAACCAAAATTTATGTTTTGGAAATATCCAAATTCTAAGCGAAGTGTTTGCTGCTTTAGCCAGCTATTTATTTAGTTAAACATAAGCTCTGTTTGTGTGTATTCAATTCTAGGGCTTGCAAGTTTTGACAAATACTATACATTTTTTCTGCCAATCATTATTTTCCATCTGTTTGATTAGTAAGGTTCATCACTATGTGCAGGTCAATACCATTGGAAGAGCGCTCCCGAGCAGTAGCATTTGTGTTTGGTGGCTTGAGTGTTGGAAGTGTTATGGGGTATGCTTGTCTAACATGTAGCCAGATATGAATTGGAAGATGAATCACTCAGAGTTGTGATGTTTGTGTTTTTTTTTTTTTTTCCTACCCTTAATTTTAACACTGTAATATCTGTCAGGCTTCTTTTGGCTCCACCACTTATCCAAAATCTTGGCTGGGAATCAGTATTCTATATATTTGGTCTTTTCGGGATTGCTTGGTAAGTAGAAATGACTAAACCTCGTACAGTTTTGCACGTGTCTGTTAGTTTGCAGTAGCAAAGATCCCCCAGTTGGCGTCTTGAGCTGCAAAATTAGTAGTTTGATCAAACATATGACTTGTGTTAGTGACTTGCATTTTGAAGGTTTATGGGATTTCAAGTACTTGAAGGAGTTGAAATGCAGTTAAATGCTGAATCTCTTTCACGTGAGTACTTAGTCTGATTTTTGTTTTTTTATTTGACAGTGTTATTGAATGAGTGATGATGAATAGTGTCTTTCTATTGGGAAACGTATTAGCATCATTTATATCTCATGGGATGCTGGGGTTGATAGTTATAATTTAGTGTCTAGGTTATTATCCAATCTGTTTGAAACATTTGTCTTAAATTTTTGAAAAATACTTTAGACGTCATCCTTACTTCCTGCCTACTTAATCTGAGCTGGCGTTAGTAGAGGTGTCACATTGGCTTTCATCTCCATCACCACTGCCTCAGAGTGAGAGTTGATGCACCACCTGCATTAACCTTATATGCTGTTGCTTTTGTCAATGCTAATCATTCTTATGCACCTTTTGGGGTTGGGTGTTTACCATTGTACTCATTACTAGCACTTCATTGTTACCTAGAGCATTGGATGTGAATTACCTACATAACTATTCTTAGTTTTTTAACCTTTTTCTGTGGCTATGCACGTGGCAATAATTAATGTTAGTCCAACATTCTATCACATCAATACAATTTCTCATTATATAGATGGGCTAAACGTCATGACGCATGCTTTAATTTAGGAACCATAAATTATAAATAAAGATACTATCGGTTGATATGCCATCCTTCATCATGTGTTGTGTTGATGGAACCCTGCATGTCCGTAAATATGCTGCCTTTTCTGTTCATTCCAGGGCTTTCATCCTTTTTTATAATTTTGAGCCATATGGTTTAATTGGTTGTTGTTCACTTATTTTGCCTTCAATTGTCTCACGGCAGTCCAGGGTAACACAACACAATCATGGAAAACCTCTCTAAAGGAATTGAATAACTCTTTGAAGGTATGGGTCAATACTTGAATGACTTGGCAGTTCTGCTTTGGCTGGGACTCTGATATTCTAGTATTTTATTTATTGAGAACCAGTTGCTGTATCTCATTTTGTTTGGCATGATGTTACCCTAATAGCATCTAATTTTATTTTCTCGTCTTAAAAATATCTCATTCTCTAACTTCAGAAACAGCAGCACTGGTTTGGATCCTTTTTCTTGAGCGAATACTTACAATTTCTGGAATGGACCTTTGTTTCATGTCTTGTTCTTCAAATGTAGGATGTACCTTGGAAGGCCTTTTTTCAAAGTCGTGCTGTATGGGCAATGATATATGCTCATTTTTGTGGCAGCTGGGGTCACTACACCTGTCTATCATGGCTCCCCACCTTTTTTAGGTACCGTGAGAATTTAATGCTTCACCTGTTTCTACTTTTTGCTTTCTTTCATTGCAGTCCAGGTGATCAGGGAGTTAAATGAGACTTGTTGGATTAATAATTTTATTCTTTGGAACTTCATGTTCTTTAGGCATTGCTTATTGCTGGCAACTTTTCAGGTGCAGAAATTTGGTTGAATTATCACATCATAAATATGATATAAAGATGCTGTAGTCAACTCTTTCTTTAAGCTATATGCATAAAATGGAACTAACCTTATTTTGATTGCATTTTAGAACTTTGCATTCTGAGTAAATTTCAATATGAGATTTGTTGGAGTATGCTGTTGACCCTTGTTGCTTATAGGCTATGCAATACATGATTTAACCACTCATCATACTCCTTGACTGGTTTAGTTTTTGTGTTAAATCTTCCTTTTTTAAAAATATTTATTAATTAGGAAAAGCAAGTGCTAAAATAATTATAAAGCTTATGTCAAGAAGGGTTAAACATTGTATCATGTGAATAAAGAATGATAAATTCAATTGTTCTCTCTCATGTGAATAAAGAATGATAAATTCAATAGTTCTCTCTCATTTGAATATAGAATGATAAATTCAATAGTTCTCTCTCACTTAAGGTTCCCCAGCAGGGTTTGGGAATTTTTTTAAGTTGTAAAGTGCTTTATATTTTCTCCTATGCTGCTTGGGATGAACCGATATTAGCTAATGATATTTCTAATTTGAAAGTGTTAAGAATTATATGTTCCTACTATGATCGTTCTAATGTATTTATGCATCACATCCGAACTTCCTTTTAGTTGCAACTGCCTGACCCATGGAAAATCTCTATGATGCCTTGGCAAAATCCCAAAGCTACATTTTGACTACTCAGTATTACTTTATAGATAATGTAGGAATGCATATTGATGATCACTGACAGCCTTTTGCCCAATTATTAAAGCTCAGTTAAGAATGAAATTTATTCTGACGAACTAGATGATTTTATGGGTTACATAGTCATCAGTTCAGAAAGGTTTTCTCCTTTTTGATAAAAAGTTGTACAGGATGTTTTAGCTTTAGCATTATTTTCAGTTTTGACCCAATGGAGAATCTGATTCTTCTGTGTATTTGCTTGTGTAGTGAGGAGCTGAACCTAAATCTTACAGAAGCTGCATGGGTAAGACCGATAGTTTTTTTTTTTTTGTGTTTTTAATTTTAGCTAAGCCAGTTTCTTCATGCCTTGAAGAGGGAAAGTAACTGTTTTCATTCTTTATGTCTGACTTTGACAGATAGGATGTGCCATAAGCTGTTTTTGAAAGATAAAATAAACTTCAAAATGCAGTGACCTTTGTGCTTGAGAAATTGCTATCTTCAAATAATACTTGAATAGTTTAAATTTGATCCACTAACAATTATTATTGACAAACATTTGAATTTACAATCTGTAAACAAGAATTTGGCACATTATTGTGTTTGTAGCAAAACTTTTAGTGGTTGTGAAGAGGAAACAAGCACTGTGTATTTGAATTTATTAAAATATGATGAATGCAACTTTTTTCCCGCTCAATCTGATTTTTTTTAACCAGTTTTAAGCAGTTCTCCATGGCTTTGGCCAGTTCCATGTTTCATTTTAGGGGTGACTTTACTAAACGGCAGGCTGCTTGAACCCGCCAGTTCAATCTTGTTTTAAAAACACTGCTTTAGTATTCTTCTGAGAGGAAAGAGGCTCAAATCATTTACATACTGACAATTATGAGTCCTTCATCATTCCAGGTGTCTATTCTTCCACCACTGGCTTCAGTAGTTATGACTAATATTGCAGCACAGTTAGCTGACAACTTGATTTCAAGAGGAGTCGAAACCACTACGGTATGGGAGGCACTGAAACATCATTATTTCACCTATCTGTTTTGCATCAAAATTGGCTGTAGACACAACACATGTTGTAAGGACACAACCTTGTGGGAGTGTTCACACGGTGCATGAGGCTGTATACACAATGCAGACATGTCACTAACTGCTTACAAATTATTTTAGCAGCATACATGCCCTGACTTTTTACTCTTGATTTCTTGGCTGCTGGTATTATAAAAATAAAATAGGTTCGAAAGATCTGCCAATCAATTGCTTTTTTGTCCCCTGCAATCTGCATGACTCTTTCCTCCCTGGATCTAGGGTTACCGCCTTGGGAGATTGTTGGCATTCTCACAGGTGGTTTAGCCCTCTCAAGCTTTGCTTTGTCAGGTATTAAAGAATCATGTAAACAATACTTTGTCTGATTTTTCATATGATAAATAATTCAATCTTGTACTTTTCACTGCCTTAACTATCTGTATACTTTTCTGCTTCTGCAGGACTATATTGTACCCATCAAGATATGTCACCAGAATATGCAAGTATTCTTCTGGTACGTGCATTTACTCTCAAAATCTTACTTATATAATAAAATGGAAGGTTGTGAGAAGGTGTCTTGGTGAAAGATCCTAAAGAACACAATAGCTGGTCGGCTTAAGCTCATTTTGTAGCTGCTGCGTACCTGTCATTATTTTTGAGTCCTTAACAAGTGGCATATAAATTTTTTTTAAATAAGATCAAGATAGCATGGTTTTCCCTTCAAATTCAGAAGAGGGACACAATTATTTCTGCGCCTTTGGAACTCCTATCCTAAGTTTGAAAAGTATCTGATTTTCCCAATCAGTGAAGTTTCAATTTGCTGAAGTTATCAAGGACTAGCTCGAAAATGCTATTTATTTCTGGATTAAATCATAGTCATTTTTTTTGTGCTCTGAGTAGTCAGAGCCTTATCCTTAAAATTTCGTTTGGTAAGTATAAGAAATTTCTGTAGCCTTCATATATTTGACTCTAATTGTATCTGAATTTCGGTTTGATTCTTTGTTTCGCCTCAGGGTATAACTAATACTGTTGGGGCAACACCTGGAATTGTTGGTGTAGCACTCACCGGCTATCTTCTTGATTTAACTGATTCATGGAGCGTAAGTGCTTTAAAAGTTAGTTTTTTTTTTTTTCCTGTCTTCCCTCGTTGTATAATGTATATTATTCTGTATCTAATTTATATTTCATTTCTGTACTATGTAGATGTCACTATTTGCACCATCAATCTTCTTCTATTTGACCGGTACCGTCGTTTGGTTGGTGTTGGCCAGCAGTAAGCCTCAAAGTTTTTCTAAGGAAAACTGAACCGTGTTTCAACCGTTCATTAGTCAGAACACATCCCAGAAAATTTAGGAAAACCTTAATGCTAGATTGGTTTTTGACACAGGGTTTGTATATATCGGATCATTTGAGTTTTCAATAGAAAGGAAAGATAGTATAGGTATATTTAATATATGTAAATTTTTTTCACTGTAGCTTATCATAGCAGTTGTATATTTTGAATAGATGATGCCGAATTGGTTGGCCTCCAAAAAGTAATCATTGCGATGTTATAAATTTTGCTTAGTCAAGAATCTGTTGTACTTTTCCTACCAACTTCTGGTGTTTTGATTCTTCGATTTCAAGTTTCAACCACAAAAATGATCATCCTTGTGACCGCTTGGATATTCTCAACATTTTACGTCATCCACTCAATTGACATCTCACCAAACTTCTCATGCAATAGTTTAGTTATTTCGTTTCTTGGACCACTTTTCTCTAGCATTTGTCAGGTTATCTGGTCACGAATGACGTACGCTTGCCCCTTAATAAAAATGGATCTTGGTCCATGGATTTGAACTTTTGGTTCCCTTTTAGATCTTGTTTTTGCTACAATAAGTTATGACTAGTCAAAACATTTAATGTGGAGGCAAAAGTGACTCATCAACCAATTACAAGAAACTGAATGCCACTTTCAATTTATAAAATTTAGAAATTATAAGAACTGAATGATTAGCATTGTAAAACAGACAAAACCATAAAAATCCTAGTGCTTGACCCCAAAAAAAGAAGGGCAACTGTAATTAACAAATTGAATACTTAATAACATCTTTTCCATGTATTCTGTCTCTTTAATTTCTCATTTACCAAGTGAAGCCAATTCTTGGTTTCACTTAGTGCCACTGAGCTATGAGCAAGCTGGGACATCAACATCTGGTATATGTGCAAATACAACAGATAGAGGACCAACTATTATTGGCCTTGAAGGGTCCACATATAGAGGATGCAAAGGAGGAATATCACCAGCTGAGTTTACAGTTAGAACTTGTCCATTTAGTAAAGTCACCTGGCTATGTAAATTCCGACCTTGTGCTGTTAAATGGTATTCTCTTCTGGCAGTTGTAAGACTGTAAGGTAGCTTAGTAAATTTTGGAGCATGTGGCTTCTGTCTGTGCCACAAACTCCTAGAGTATCTGGATGCCACTTTAGCTTGTACAGAGGTGCTATTGTCCAGGTTGAGTAATAGTATTGTGATTCCTTTCTGTAAGAGTGGTATCAAATCAGATTCCACAAAATAGCTTATCTACTAAATTATCAAGACTATACTAAATGAGAGAATTTTCTTTTTTCAACACAACTTTTATACACAACTTCTAATTCAATGTATACAAATAAACGTGGATTTCAGTTATATAAGTATTGAATCTGATGTTTACCGAAATAGATGAGAAATATTATTGAAAATATTGCGTCGATTCAGAACTCATGTTACTGAAATCTACATTTATTTGTACACAGATTTATCATAAGTCAATTTTGATGTCTATATAACTATGTACTAGAAAATGGATCAGGATACTAAATTTCACTCACGGATTGCTTCGCACAATGTGCATAAGCTCTTATCTTCTTTGTCCCATAGAAGGTAGTTGCCAGGACACGCACTCCCATAAGGCGGTGCCAAAGAAGAGCACTGCAGAGAAGAGAAGAAAGCACACTTATAACCACAGAACTGTCAAATGATATTGTATTCACCTAGAAACACTTTGAATCTACGTCACATCGGAAACCCAGTTAACATCCCTTAATGATTTGGCAAGCAATTAATGAAGCAAACATCATACACATGTGAGGACACAAATTTGATATATTATCAGCACAGGAAAAATGACACAATAATGCTGTCCATTCTTCAACTACGAAATTTTTTATGAATTTAATTTCCACATCAGTTATGTATTTGCCAGAAACAGTATTTGACTATTATTATAGTAGCATAGTAGCATATATGATCAAATGACAGGATATCAAAATTAATCTATTTTTGTTCGGTACCTATAATAGTCTGGATTTGGCAGGAAAGTATCTGTATTCAGTAAACCATAGTTTCCTCCAATCAAACTCTGTCTGCAGTATGTTCTGGTGCCATATGAAGCTGACATGCCAAGCTGGTCCAAATACCTGTATGTGACATGTTAACATTAGAGAAAATACTTGCAAGGAACCCCTTTCTGACATAACAATGAATCATGGGGAGTTACACTAACCAGAAGCTGTAAACAAATGCATCAGACACAAGATGATGGCCACTATTGTAAGCCCCTCCTGCCTCACCAACCCATGCTTTTGCTGAGGTTGCTGAAGTTTGCAGTATATTTTTGAGGCTACCGAATGTGCTAGCCTCTCCATCAAGATAAGAAGGATCAAGAATTCTTTCAGTTAGGTGCTCATCAACTCCTGTATGTAAGATAAAGCAGTAGCTTTCAGTTATAATCAAATTCATAAAAATTGGATGGTTATTATAAATTTTATCATTGTATGGTGGAAGATACCTGCCCCAAGGTTATAAATGTGGTGAGATACCACATCTACTGATTTACCCGCTTTGCTTACAAATGCCTGGAACCAGTTTGCATCAAAGAAGCCCCCAGGTGCAATGACTAGTGGCTTAGGCTCAATCCCTCTATATACATTTTGAATTATGTTTCGCAAAGCAGCAACATCAGAAGCATATTGATCTGCAGGAATACTTGCTCCAATTCCATTTCCACACAATTCATTGCCTGCCAGTAAAAAGAGGTTGAAGTTAATCTACATGCACAGGCCCTCGAGCAAGAAGAATTTCATTATTGCTCAATATACCACAGCACAGTTAATGCTATAGAGAGAAACATGCCAGTTTTCTTTAGCTAAAAGCATTGGAAAAGACTACCAATATTTATGTAAAAGTTAAATGTGTGTGGATATGTAGTTATCATTGGCAAGCCAAATCCTACGCTGTGATAAGGATAATGAGAGCCTTAAGATAACCATTTTCAATACTTTGGCATTTGTAATGAGGGCGGCATACACTTACCAAGTTCCCAACCATGGATGGTGTAATGCTTTGCTACAGTGTAACGTATTAAAGATTCAGCATTGGAGTAGCTCCAAGGTCCAACTGCAGAACCAGCTTGTATATGTCTTCCAGCAAGAGCATTCAATCCAAAGACAATCTTAGCCCTGAAATATACCTATCATTAATGTTAAAATTGTTATTAACAAGATGATTTTGTTTAGTCCTAAAACACTGGCACAGACACACACACAGAGGGGAAACAACTTAAAAGGGAGAACTGATTATTTACCCAGCTTGTTTGAAAAAGTTGTTTAGCTCATCCCACCTATGCATCGGTAAGCATCCTCCAGTGAAACCAAACATGTCAGAAGCGTTCCTAACAAATGGAGTACATGGTAGCCGATTATCTTCGGTCCCATATGTGACCTTATCTTGCAAAGTTCCACCTAATCTAACTTTCAGTGGTGAAAAGGCTGCAGAACATTCAGAAGCAATGATACCTTAATAAGATCCCCAAGAAACTCGTCCAATAAAAGTGAACTTAAGCAAATTGCTGTGAAAATTACAGAAATGTGAATTCTCTCTTACCTTTTATTGCATTTAACAAAATTTTATTGTTGAGGTCCTGCAAGAAATGAAATTTAAAAGGTGTAAATTCTCTAGCTTTTATGCTCTGTACAAGATTCTGAAGATGTCACTGAGTTTGTGAGATTATGAGAACCTTCAACGAGTTATATATCACTATAGTATCATCCTCATCATTACACGGTGAGAAAACTATTTTTCTGTTCTCCAAAGGCAATGAGCAGACAGTGATATTATTTTTTAGGAAAAAAAAAGTGAAAAATTGTTTCCACAGGAATTATTCTGCAGATGAGCTAAGACATCCCATCCTAGAATAGACCATCATTCCAAAAAGGGAAAGGGAAAGGAAAAGGAAAAGCACCACCAGAGAATGAGATTTAGAAATCACGAGAAAAACAAAGCAGCAAAAAAATAATCTTTTGTCCTTATGTTGGAATAGTTAGAAGCAGTGAAACATTAAAAAAAAAAAAATCTTTTTTACAGATTCAACAAAAGGAATTCAACATTACCAGGTTGAGCAGAGAAGCATGCCCCCAGCTGCATCTACCATAGTCACATTTCTGAGGAGGCCACCAATCCAGAGTTGCACACACAAAATCATCATCAATCCTTCCAATATGAGACTTCCCATGGATCAAAACAACCCCTTTCACAGCTGCATATCCAGTTTCATTCACAGCATTCACTACACTGAAGGTGATGAAGCTCACCAAGTACATCCATAAACACAGACGCAGAAGAAGCCTCCTTATCTGATGAGAACCCATTTCCCTAACCCCAGAAGCCAAACTCAAAGATCTCTGTTAGCTTTTAACAAAATGGAGTAGCACCTAGCTAGGAAGCCATAACCATAAAAGGTTGAAAGAGTAGAGAGGTTTCTGTTACTGCAGAGTACTTTGCAGGCTAAGACAAAGGTGTAAAGGAGTAATATAGTTCAAGGACACAAAACTTTCTTAACAGAACAAAAAAGTTATGTCTGTATAGAGGGTAACTGGAAAGACACTTCATTTCATGTGTACATTGCTGGCAACAGACATATGTTCAGTTTGGTACTTATAAACGTATGAGTTAAGAAGACTGCCGCTTCCTCAGCCTGACTGCAGGTTTCGGTTTTGAAATGATTGTTTTGGAAGAAGCCAAAAAAAAAAAGAAAAAAAGAAAAAAAAAACTAATTATGAAAGAATATTCCAGGCTACTGTTTTTGTAAATAATAATTGATAATTGATTAATGTCTATCTATATTTTCTAAATTGGAATTTGGAAAATTGAACAGTAGGCACAACTTTTTTGAAAAAGGAAAGTTAATTGGAGAGGAGATTGTTTCTATTATAGAATTAATTAACATATACAACAATCAATATTTGCTAGCAAAAGATGTGTATGTACACAAGAAAAATTATTCTTAATACATAAAGCAAATACCATTTGGATTGGAGGAAGAAAAATTATCCTTCTTTTTGTTTTGAGATTTTCTGATTTTATTCTCCTTTTTTGTGTTTTTGGATGATTCTTTTTCTTGGAAATATTGATAATTGAGCTCTGGATAGAATAACGTGATGTTTATTGGTGGTGGGGATAACGGTGTAAGAAGGAAAGTACAAAGATGGCTAAAGTGGACAAAGATAGTTTCACTTTTTTGAACCAAAGGAAACCAACAACTTGACTTCACCACTTGCACAATACAAGGATCAAGTACGGTTTCTCAGTGGATTCAAGTTGGCTACTCCAATCATGAATACGTTACAATATTCATACTTTCCTTATATCTCTTTAATTTAAGCAAAAAAAGATAATTCCCATAAAAAAGAAGATACAGATAATATTTATTACACTATTTTATTGTTTTAACATTTACGAAAGTTTTAAAATAGGAAAAGCATATGCTAGAGTATTTATTTTTGTTATTTTGGTAATTATAGTTTATATAAAAAAATGTAAAACAAAATTGTTAGGAGAGATATACCTAAATATAGACGAACAATTTATGATCTCTAAGTCTTATCATGCGGCAGTAAAGATTTGCACTGGAGAGTGGAAAAGGTAAAAGGGTGTATTTATCCTTGAGGCTTGAAAGGTCATATTTACAATGGACAAGCGGTGCGACAAAGTGGATTTAAGGGATTTTTTCATGATTAAGTGAGATGCTTACAATGAGAAATACTTTAAGTATACTAGATAAAATATTTACTCTGATCTATTTATTAATTGACATATAAATTTTATGAGTCATTATTATCTCTCACTTTCCCTATATTTTTATGTAATAACTGATTTATCAATCAATATATGAAGCAAAACAAATATTTTATCTTCCTATAAAAATACCTAAGAATTTCTCTCTCAAAATAAAGGAGATGATCATAATTCTAAAAGGTTATGATATATGAATATTAAAATTTTAAAAAATAACAGAGACCCAATATTTGACATAAAATAAATTGCTAAAATGAAGCGGTACATTATTGATTCTCAAATTAATGCACAAATGCATCGTATTACTACATTTTATTTAACAACTGCATGATTTTGATCGATAATTTTTTTCAAAAAAAAAAACTAGTTGATTAACATTTTTCTAAAATTTAACATTATATAATCCATTTCTCACATGAATATATATATATATATATATATATGCAACATTTATCTTACCTCAATACATATGTGCTTTAATATTCACTCACTTTTATAATTTTGTTCCTTTCAATTTTAATTTTAAAGTACGTATCTCTCCTCTCAAGCAACATGGCAACTAAAAAATTTCTGAAGTTTGAATCCTAGTCTTTCATCTTCCATGAAAGAACACGACTCACTTACTATTAATATGATATTTTATACAGTATAACCTTGTATGGATTTAAAATATATTTTCCCTTCAATGATACTCAAGTATATGTATGGTGTTGCGAAGAAAAAGTATCTAAGTGGGGATGATGAGTCCAGTTATCGGTTTCTTCGCATCCGGGTAAAAAACAACGTATAACTAATTTCATATTTTCACTGATGCTTTGTTTTTGTTATCACCATTTGATAGCTTAACAGGGATGGTGGTACCGGCGCACTGTCCAATAGCTGGTAATGATATATTGATGTTGATAGTGATTTGGACTGGGCATGAACTAAGCGAGGAAGGCTTAACTTGATGGGCGTGCCGGATATCATTATATATTGTTGGTATATGTTAGGGATTTGCATAATTGAAACATTTGTTTTCATGTATGCCCACAATGTCAATAGATTGGTCTGGACCAGATAACTTTTTTGTGTGTAACATTTTTTAAGGGCTCTTCCTGAAATCACAGAATCAAGGCATGACTATAACTTATTATTAGGTTGTTTTCTTTCATTTGTTTGGTACCATTACATGTACTACAATCTATACTACCCTCTTTGATTTTCTTGTGATCTTGATTGCGTGTGCTAATAGCCTAATACTATTTAAAATATATATATATATATATATATATATATATATATATATATATATATATATCACGGTGCGTTCTGTGTTTGTCCTCCAAAATCCAAATGCCTAGGCTGAACTGTTGCAAAACGCTTGTAGTCAAGTCTATACATATTCTGTATTTAAAATTGAGGACTAATAATAAGATCATAAATAAAAACTTGACGTGCTGCTTGTTTCAAATTTGTTTTGTAATGTGCAGTACATGCAATAATGTTCTTGGTGGTAGCATGTCCATTTTCAAAGGAAACTTAAAATATGTCTAATGATTAATGTGATGGCAGTATTAATTCGTGAAAAATTAAACAAATATATTCGATTTCAACTAACATGTTGACATATTGTTTATGATTGTTAGACAGACTTTAAAAAATAAAAAATAAAAAAATTTACATCCATAAAATGCATCTAACAACCTTTCTTCCATCCCTAACATACAAAGAACAGCTTCCTACTAGTCTATTACTAGTTCTTGCTCTGTGATATGAAGTACAAAAATTAGGCTTAAAATAATGACCAATCAATCTATAACCTAACGCTTCAAAATTTCATCAAGCTAAACATCCCACTAATTAAAACACATAGTCCTCAAATGGTCCTAAAAATTTTGTTGTTTGGCCGCATAAGCGCAAAGATACATTTAATTAGGTGGAATTATAAGCGTATAATAAGTGTTCTGCTTTATTCAAGAGGGAGTAAGTTTATCTCTCAATTATAAATGCGAAATGCTGCCATATCTACTCCATCACCACTAGTTACAGATCTCTAATATTGGTTTGTTGAGCTGCTACAATGTGGAAAATCCATGTGGACCTGAGGGCTATCAATCTATATCTCCCATGCCCAAATTTATAAAACCATATGATAAGTATTTACCAAAAAGAAAATCCATATAAGGATAGAATTGGTTGGGGCCCATCTTTTCTCTTTCCCATTTCATTGTTCAAGTTTTAAAGCAATCCCCCATATGCGGATCTTGGTCCTTTTGGATTAGGGTGAATGGGAACAAGACCTAAGCAATCACCCGCAACAATGTTGGTTTCCTAGATTAAATAACAAGGTCTCATTGTTTGGTGAAGTATTAGTTCACTCCAAGCTAACATTGAAAGTTACACCTGAAATTTGATTCGTTTTCCTTCTTTAGCTGGCCTATCACCTACTACTACAAGGTTGATCGCATAAACATTCATTATTAACAATTAAAGTAATATAATACAGCTCTCGTTCTGTAATAAGTATTTATCTTTATTTATATATATATATTAAAGAAATAATTGGATGAATTTGAAATTTAAATATATTCTATAATATTACTCTTATTATTAACCTCAATATTCTCTCTCATATTTAATATATCCACTAACTATCTTTTTCTCATAAGAGTATTGACAGAAAAAAATAATTAATATTATCTAAAATTTTTAAAAAGATAGATAATAAAAAAAAGTAAAATTTAATAAATAGACACTTATTAAAGAAGGATAGTAGTACAATATCCAGGCGTATACCCTTTTTAGAGACCCATGATTTCCTTTTCTCTAGAATAACTTTTAGACCTTTGACCAAATAGGGATATTTTCGGGAAACCAACTAGTTAGCCAGCTTAACTAGAATTTTATATTTTCCTCAATACCTGTCCAATAACCAACATAGGTGAACCAACATAATAATATTTAATTTGATATTTAGGAAAAATAAACAAATAAAGGTCTTAATCCTTTAAACTTTTTTTTTTGTACAAAGAAATGAAAGGGACTTGACTTGGAAGGAAAAATCATATCAGTCGTCAAAACAAATGTCATGGTCCTCGTGGGTTGTCGGTTCTAGAGGGCAGTCATCATTTTCTAGACTTTATTTTTTTTGAAAGGAAACATATTTATGCAAGGTTTTTTATTTTTGATATGGTGTGTCAATTTAATAATTCATCATGTATGAGATTGTGTAAAATTTATATAAATATAGTGTACAAATCTTGTCATTGGTGAGATTTGGTTTAAAAAATAATATTTTTTATTTTTCAAATCTTACCATCGATAATTTTTGAATTAAAAAATAATTTTTTACTAGCTAAATCTCGCTAATTTCGTGAAATCATGCCATTGGCGAGATTTCATACACCATAACCATGTAATTAGCCAAACTAACTCATATCATGACAAATCTTACCTTCCCCACCATATTGAAAAAAATGATCCTTTATGCAACCGCAATGTGTTTAACTTACAAATTAACCTATCTTGCCGGAATGAAGAAGCTGTGGGCCAAAATAAAAGGGAGTTAGTCATTTCATGACATTTTGCCTAGTTTAAAACCATTTGGTGCAAGAACAAAAAAAAAATTGTGAGACACAAAAAATGGGACTTTATAGTTCTACAAATTGTGCTCTACCTTGATCATTACATGATGATGAGTATGACCAAAATGTTAGAAAAATGTGATTTTACTATTTTTAAAGGCATCCTTCAATAGACATCTTTTAGTGTTGGGTCTCAATTTTTATCTTAACAAGTGTTTCTAGAAAATGGTATATATGACATTACTCAATATGCTAATGTTTGTTATCTAATATTGTGATTCCATCAGTGTAACAAAAGATAAAAGAGGAATGGTTATAGTTCTAGACTGATTATCGATTGGCTGTATGATATCTATCTTATCATTTGGTTAAACTGAAGCTTAATTGGAGGGAAATCGCCAATAATAGACGTTTGCCTCAGGAGTCAGAAGAATGTGGGCTTGGGCACCATTGCTCAGTTATTTCTCAACTGATCCAATAATGTCCACTAGTCAACTGAAAATTGGAAAAGCAAAAAAGAAAAAACTGCCTAATAATGTGTTATATTAACACATATTTCACAATGTGTTTGGTTGAAGGATAAACACAAGCTAAAATTTCCGCCACACATAAAACTCGTGTATGAAAATTAATTTTACCATCCTTTAGTGATTAGTGAGACTTTTAACAAAGGCTTTGTAACAGGACCCGCAAGCTTGAGATAGAAGTTAATACTAGTAGTTATTACCTTTGCACGCGTTGGAGGCTTCCTAGGCAGTACTCTTGATCCTGAATATTAGGATCCTGCCCAAAAACATGAAGGCAAATGCTGCAAAAACATTTACTACCCTTGACTGAGACTTATCTTCAAAGCTAGTGGAGGCTCACTGTTATTCAGCTAATTCAATTTAGATAAAAAGTAGTGAACTTTACCTGTAATGTTAGCATTTGAATTCTGAAATCGCCAATTTGGGGAAGGTTTTATCTAGCCATCACGCAAACAAATTCCTTAAACTGCTGTACAGGTTTTCAAATACTACATACATTTTTAAGATTTTTTTAAAACTCCTTAATGTAGTTATAAGATTTTTTTTTTCCAAATACTACATACATAATCACATAATGTATGTAGTAGTAATATATAGACGAATGGGGTATAATAATGATGTTTGACAGCATTTTATACTATGCTGTGCAGTTTTCTGTTTTCTTTTTTTGGGAATGTATTGCATTGTAATGTGCTACTACAAACCGTAGAGGGCTGTTAATAGGGCTTTCTTTTCTTTTCTTTTTTTAAATTCCATTTGGTTGATCGAGTTTAATCTGAACTCTGAAGTGTTCAATGTGCTTCGACTGTAACAAGTGAATTCCATAATTGTTACTGGCAGAACAAGCAGCAAAGAGCAACACATGCACATGCTAATACCATCTATCTGATAACGAAATTGGAATTTGAAAATGATGGAACACCATAAAGAAATAAAGAAGTCAAGTAAAATGTTGAACCTATCTTGTCAAGTTGATATATATATAAAATTTGTGATCCATGCCATGAACTCACCTAATATTTGAAACTATATATGTACACACACACATCACTTTAATTATGGATCAAAAGATTAATTTGAATCATTCTTTATATTTTAAGCTATTAATTTTTCAATGAGTGATATTAGGTGTACAATTAAATTGTACAATAAATACATACCACACATCTTGTTACCATTGAATTTGATGAATGAGTGAGACCAATAAGGACCAAACATCACATCCAATGTTGATAAGGTGTGTAATGTGCATTTATTGGGCAATTTAATTATACACCAAACATTATTCTAAAATAAAGCAAATATGCAATTTCAAAGACTAAAATAAATCTTTACTCTACATTTTATTTACTTTTGCGATTTTGCAAGCACGGAACCACTTGTAAACCTATTTGCAAACACGCAACACTTCAATGTGCTGCTCTCTATGGTGCTTTCCATTTAACATGAACAAGTTAGTGTTATTTCATAGCAGATCGAATAAATTGGAGATAGGTCAAATCATAGACTATGGCTATCTTTTTTTTATGCTTTAGACTATGGCTATCCAAACCATTAGTCTATCATGCTGTATAACAGTATACACAAATAGTGAGTCGTTAATCTCAATATAACTACGACAAGCAACACTAACAATAATTAACAATGACAATATATTAATCATAATGTTTATAAAACATAGTCTTAGACATGGGAATGATAGGTTGGCAGGTCCAGGCTGGTAAATCTCTGTTCTAAGAACTAGGCTTGACTAGAAACTAGAAAGCATTACAAAGGAATGAAGAAAACAATTTGCCTACTAGTGTGATTCTCACTTCTTCTTCTTAGAAGGAGGCTGTGGATTCTCATCCTCTTCATCTTCTTCATCTTCCTCATCTTCCCCATCTTCCCCATCCTCTTCATCATCATCGTCGTCGTCGTCATCATCATCCTCTTCGTCATCATCACTTCCCCCTGCACCGTTGGCCTCATGATCATCCTCAGGATCTGCATCATCCTCACCTTCTTCACCAGAGAAGTCCTCGTCATCTCCATCATCATCCCCATCATTTACGTCGTCATCATCTTCGTCATCCTCATCATCCTCTGTCTCACTAGCATCCTTGTTTTCTTCAGAATTATGTTTTGCCTTGTAAAGCTGGTCTAAAGGAAACCTAACCAGGGATTAAAACGAATCAGAAAAATTTGATTTTCCAAATCAAAACAACCATAACACCAAGGTATATAAATTTAATCTCTCTCTTACCTTCCATCCATGGGTGACACTAAATTATTGGCATCTGTTAGAAGAGATCCAGTCTAAGAGCAGGAAAAAAAAGAATCAGTGCTCAATGCAACGTAATCGCTTTTACAATGACACAAATGTTTAAACTTAACATACTGAACAATAAATCTTTTAACAAAACTTATATACAAAGTATTAGGAAAAAAACGTGGAGATCCAATCATAATATAAGCTGATAATTACAGTTTGATGATCTCTATGCACAGCTTTA